>ML777892.1:815495-825732 GCA_009831015.1 Picea engelmannii | reverse complement strand
TCTCTCACAAAGGATATAGAATATTTAGTAATGTTTATTGATACCTCCCCTACCACTCATATTTTTCACTAAAAGTGATAAATCCATAAAACAGAAGTGTATCCCTAAAAAAACTTTGACTTCCATACCTATGACTAAGTTGTACAAATCAATAATTTCTTTTGATTTTCTTGTCTTCCTCAAAGTCCCTTTTATAAATAAAAAGACATCATCCATAAATGGAAAGTATGACAAAACTAAATCTCTTCCCATCTTTACATTAGAAAGTACCCATTTATTAACACAACAAAGGAAATTGATCTTAAACAATGCATTTTTGCTTCACTGCAAGAACATAGAATCCAATATGTCGAAGATTAAATTTGAAGTATAACCAATAAGATTGTTCATAAGCTTTGGACAAGTCTAACTTCATTACAACAACTTGAGACATTTTTGTTTCATAGTGTAAATTCCTTATTGGGTTGCCTCAATAGCATCGTGGATTTTTCTCCCTTCGAAAAACTCAAATTTCTCTTTTTATATACCCTCTTAAAATATTCCAAATTTCTCTTTTTATATACCCCTAAAATATTCCTTTTAAAACACTAAAAAAATATCATAAAATGCCTCCAAGTTACTTTAGTAAAGTATCAAAATCTCCATGATCTACTTCAACTTAGTTGACTTTTGGAAAAACTGCTATATAAAATGGAGTTTTTATATGAAAATTAAGTTAATATGTCTACCAAATCCACACAACAAAGCTAAAGTATACTATTAAGTTAATAACTAGATTAAGATATATAGATAGTATATAGTAGACTATAATATATATGATATCCCCTATATGCTATATCCTCTATAATAGATATGATATCCCCTATATGTTATATCCTCTATAGTATACTATCTATCATAGTTCTTTGTCTATAGTATATATATATTGTAGTATTTAAATGATATTTATTAGGGGATTTTATATATTATTAGGTTTAAATGTTATTATTTACTTTTGGTTTGTATTTGGCATGAGATATAATTATATTTTTATTCTATTTTAACATCATTATCATCTTAAAACATACACATGGGTTTTAAAGATAGCTTGAATAAGGGAATTGATTGTCATTGGATGTGTTTCACTAATAGTAATAATGAAGAATATAAATTTAGCAAATGAGTCAAGAAAGTTACAATAAAGAGGTGTAAGTGTCATTTTATGCACACTGGCAATTGAGACTAATTAAAAGAAAGAAATTATTGAACAATAAGGTAAATAAGAAAAATTACAAAAAAAGTCTTTGGAGATGCTTTACTAAAGTGTCAAAATTTACATAATATGGTTCAACTTAGTTCACTTTTGCCAAAAAATACTATTAATAAAAATTATAATACAATTTTAAGGTAATGACCAAGTGAGAAACAAAATTGGTCTACGATACCACTTGTTTGTGGGAAAAGGGACCCCTTACGCACAATGATTTGAATTCTCTGTTGATGTCTATTTTTGAAAAAGAATTGAAAAGGATGATTGATGCCAAATTCATTGTGCCTTTGAGATATTCAGATTGGGTGGCCAACTTAGTGCATGTCAAGAAGAAGAGTAGTGAAACATGTTTATTTTTGGACTTCATAAACCTGAACAGGTGTTCTTTGAAAGACAATTATCCATTTCCTAATATGGACCACATCTTGAAAAGGGTAGTAGGTACTCACTGAAGTTACATGATGGATGGTTATTATGGATACAATAAAATATAAGTACTTGAAGAATACAAATAAAAAACTTTCTTCAATACCCCATGGGGAACATTCTTGTATGACAAAAATCCCTTTGGACTGATGAATGCAGGGGCCACCTTTCAGAGGGCCATGGACATTGCATGTGTGGGTGAAAAGGACAAGTTCATGGTGATCTACCTTAATGACATCACCATTCTTTCAAAATTTGATGATGAACATCTGGAGCACCTAAATAAAATATTTAAAAAATGCAGAAGGTATGGAATCTCTTTGAATCCCAAAAAATACCATTTTTCTATATTAGAATGCAAGCTCCTAGGCCACATTATATCTGCAATAGGGATAAAGATAGACCTGGAAAGAGTGCTTGTTATTCATAAAATTGACATCCCCATAAATAAGAAGTCCATACAATATTTTATAGAAAAAATAATGTTCTTAAGGTGATTTGTACCAAACGTTGTTGACATCATTAGGCCTATTACCAACATGCTGAAAAAGGATGATGAAATCAAATAGAAACAGGAAGCAAGGCCATCCTTCCAAAGGATAAAGAAGGCTCTAATTGAATCCCTTATTCTGGTTATTCCATATTATTCCAAAGAATTATTTATTTTCTCTTTTTCCTCTGAGGAGACTGTTGTTGTACTACTGCAAAAGAATGAAAAAGGGAATGAACATCCCATTTCCTTCTTCAACAAAACACTTAGGGATGTTGAACTAAAATATGACATATTGGAGAAGCAGGCTTATGCCTTAGTGAATGCCTTGAAGTCCTTCAGGGTTTATGTTTTGGAGTCTAAGATAATTGTGTATGTCCCTAGAAGCAGTGTAAAGGAGATCCTTGTCCAACCAGAAAGTGAGGGAAGAGGGGAAAATGGATAGTCAAAATTTTGGAATATGATCTGCACATAAATCCCACTAAACTGATCAAGGGACAGGGCCTTGTAAAGTGCTAGAATTGCACCATATCTTCAAGCAGTCAAATGCTCCACTGATACAGAATGAGAAGAAGACCATGCAGGTGCTTTATAAGTATTCTCTTTCACCCTGGTATAGAGATATCATTTATTTTTTATAGCACCTAGAATTCCCACCAGAGTTGGAAAAATCCAAAACTAGGTCTCTTAAATTAAAGGTTGTAAAATACTACATTTTAAATCATAATTTGTATTGGAAAGACCCTGTTGGCATTTTGTTGAAGTGTCTCGATGAAGATGAGTCAAAACAAGTTATAATTGATATGCATATAGGAGTTTGTGGAGGGCACCAACATTGGAAAGCTACAACCCTCAGAGTTATAAGGGTTGGATACTATTGGCCCACCATATTTTATGGAGTGTTTTCCATTGTCAGAACTTGTGAAGAGTGTCAGAAATTTGTTGGAAATTAGAAATTTCTCTCACTACCCCTAAAACCCATTACTGCAAATGAAAGATTTCTATAATGGGGCCTAGATTTCATCAGTGAGATAAACCCACCCTCCAGTGGAAAACACATGTGGATTGTTACTACCATCGATTACTTTACAAAGTGGATTGAAGCTATTCCTACCAAGAATTCCACTAACAAGGTGATCATGAACTTTTTGGAAACAAACATCTTTTCCAGGTTTGGATGCCCCGGGAAACTAGTAATAGACAATGCTCAGGCATTCAATTCCAAGGCCAAGATTTATTTATGTGGTAATTACAACATTATCCTGACACAATCTACACCATATTACCCACATGGGAATGGGTTGGAAGAGTCATCAATCTCAGACAATTGGGAGGGGGAAAATGGCTCTGCGACCCGACTATTACTTCAGGCCTAAAAACCCCTAAGTGTTTTTTATGCAGGCGTATGTAATTGTATCCCCATCATTTCTCTGACAATTGTTTCTTTCTGGTGGTAAGAATATTTCTGAGGTTCCTAGGACAGAGGATTATGGCGTCTTAAGAAGATTTAGTGGATTATTCCTCAAACCCAGTCGAGTTTCCTCCCTGGTCACCAATAGTTGGAAGCTCACCCTTTCTGGCCTCCTCTGTGTGTCCCTCTGTGGTCAGCTCGACGATGTGGACGGAGGTTCCATATTTTTCCTCTTCTCCAGTATCAGCTTCGGTAATTATGTTTGGCGCTTCAGATCCGGTCTTGACATAGATCTCTCAGCCCTCTCCTGGTTCTTTTGGTGTTTCTCTCTCCCCTATCCATGTGTTTATTTTGTCTTTGGAAAGGTATGCCTCTCCTCAAGTCTCTCTTGATGATTTTTTGATCTTCCCTGTGTACTCTACGCTCCCCCTGATAGACTCTTATCTTTTCACCTAGTCACCGGTGGTCCCCTATGTTCTATTCTCCCTCTTTTACACTTCCACAGTGGGCTTAAAGGTTGAAGGTAGATCAGTCTTAGATAAAAACTTTCTCCGCTCTTGTCTCTATCCTATCTCGGATTTGGCCTTTCCCTAGGCCCTGAATATTTTCCCCTCAAAACTGGTTTTATAGCCTCATGCCTCTATCCTACAAACCTAAATGGTTGGGACGACACTATGGACATTTTGGGGTCACCTCTAGTCCCTTCTTCTGTAGAAAGGAACTCTCCCAAAGGTATAGTTCCTGAAATGAGGCATAGGAACAAGTGTGTTTCGGTGTCTTCAGAGGAATCTAATATGGTTTTCGACGAAGACATAATGATGGTTGAGGCTATAGAAATGGAAGATAAATATCTAGAAGGGAAATCCCTTGGCCGAAACTTCAATCTCAAAACCCTTATGTCTTGGGTTTCCACTTCCTAGGGATCTTCATATGATCCTCCGTCGTGAATTAGTCACCTTTCAAAAGCATGGCTCCTGATCATTTTATTTGAAGTATCACAAGCATAAAGTATCGTACAATGTGGATGGGGTATATATAATTCCCCAATTCTTATGAAAAAAATGGGACCCCACTTTTGATGTTGATAATGAAAAAATGGACATTATTCCAATTTGGGTTCGTCTACTCGTACTTCCCCCGCAGTATTGGTCTCCCAAAATCTTCTCACACATTGGAAATATGCTTGGAAAATATATAACAACAAACATGTCTTTCAAATATTATGGGGAAATTTCAGTGGCTCGTATCACAGTATCATTAAGCATCAGAGGAGGTTTACAAAATCAATTCCCAATGACCGAAAGAGACCGCACCAGAACAAAAATTATGGATTATGAAGGGATACCATTTCGTTGCAGGAGATTTCATGAACATGGACATATTGTCAAGGATTATCCCTTTCCTTTTCGTGGCCAAGAAGGAAGCTCCCCAAGTACTCAAAAACATAAACATGCTGGTGTGTTGGCCCCTGAGAGCTCCAACTCTCTTCCCTCTTCAAATGATGGGTCTTCCTCACCAGCCCCAATATCTTGGGGTCAGAGGAGAGTTACATTCCTTCAAGGACCATTCTCTGATGAAAACATAAATTCTTTGGTATCTCTTTAACCAAAAGAAGGTTTCCTAGAGTCGGCATCAAAAGGTTGTTAACCCTTCAACAACTTGGCTCTTTTATTTGTATGCATCTCTCCATCCCCGCTCTTGTTTCTGGTATAATTCATTTTTTAAACATCTTAAAATTCAACTCTTCCCCTTCTCTTCGGGACATCCCCTTTCCCACAACCCTGACCTTAGGAGCAGACTCATTTTCCTCCATTCTAACCACCACTCCTATTTCCTCTTTCTCCCTTTTTCCACCTCACTCTTCTGGCTCACATAGCCATTATTCTTCAGATGAACTCTCTTCCTTGGGCTCGGATGACTCAGCTATTTGTTTCCAACTTTGGAACTGAAATATTATTTTGGATTTAGGTGGTGTTGGTTTAGGCCCAAACTCTGATGAGCATCCTCACAAAAAAGGAAGGGGACGACCTTCCCATATCACAAAATCACAAAACCGTGCCTTAATTGGTATTGCTTATGGTAGTCAAAGGTTAATTTATGGGGCCCTTAGAGCAGTACAAGCCCATTATAGGGTTTCCCCATGAATATTTTATCTTTCAATTGCAGGGGAGTGGCGATCTCCCAGAAAAAAATTGCACTGAAGAGGTTGATCATGTTGAACCAACCATATATTATCCCTCTTCAAGAAACTATGGAGGAAGAAGTGTTAGTGATGAAGAGGTTGGATACTTTACTCCCATCTTGGAATTTCCTTGGATCCAATTAGTTTGGTCGTTTGGGGGGGGTTGGCGATTGGTTGGAACACTAGACTGGTCAAAGTCACAAAATATTTGGCTCTTGACTCTTGTCTAGGAGTGGATTTGCAGATTGAAGGAATGGGGCTAGACCTTAGGGTCTTAAATGTTTATGGACCATATACTGACTGAACCCCCTTTTGGGACTCTCTTCTCAAAAAAAACATCTTCATATCAACGAACCTCATCCTTGGGGGGGACTTGAATTTTTATTTGGGGGAAGTGGAAGTATGGGGACCCAATGTACACCCAGAAAATTAAATAGACTACTACACCCATATTTTAAATTTCCATGGGCTCATTGACATTTCTCCAATCAAGCTACTCCCCACCTAGAGGAATAGGAGATCAGGGGAGGCTCAGATTGCCAGATTCCTTGACCAATTCTTGGTCTCAGATTCTATATTGGACCTCTCTTTGAAGCTCAAGAAATGGGTGGGTTGTGGTGGTGCCTCAGACCATTCCCAAATATGGCTTGAATTGATAAGGGGACCTAAGAAGCCTGTTATCCCTTTCAAATTCAATTCATCCTAGCTACCAAAAAAAGATTTTCAGAATATTGTCAAGGAGAATTGAATACCATATGAACAAGGATCAAATATCTTGGCTACCATCCAATTTGTTTAAAATTTAAGGCGCATCAAGTAGTTGGTCATTCCTTAGGCACAGACCAAAAATGCTAGGGAGAAATTTGAATTAAGCCAAATTCAAGATAGGATTGAACAACTCTCTCATACTATGGAGGGGGGTTACATCTCAATGGAGGAAAAGAATGACATGTTGGCTCTTGAAGTAAAACACAAGAAACTTCTAGAGGAAAAATAAGAAGAATTATGCCTAAAAAGAAGGGCTACCTGGTTAAATAAAGGCAATGAAAACACAAAGTTTCTCCAAGGCTTTGTGAAATTAAGAAAGTCTACAAACATCATTTGGCAGTTAAAGGATCAATCGAGAGCCACGATTTCCTCCTTAGAAGGATTAGCTCATATGGGGGGAAATCACTTCTAATCCCTCTTCAAGGATGACTGAAGAGTTAATATTGCAGAGATTATAAGGTTGGCTCTGCTTTTCCCCAGATTTGTTAATGAGGAAGGAAACAAATATATTTTTTTTGAAGTGGGAATGTGTTACACATTATTTTCATCACCCCTATGACTGTTAATGATGTAAACCTATCCTTTGTCTTTAGGAGGATCAGTGGCCCGAATTCTTGAAGAAAGAAGGGAGAAGAACTTTCCCTGAGAGAAGAAGTTGTATTTTCCTTTGAAAAAACCCTATTAAGGAGGATCGTCACACCCTGCCTAATGTTGGGGTGTGATGATCCCAGATCGTCACTTGATGTACTTAACTTGGCATGTGACGTCGTTTCACTCTTCTTAGTTATAGGGGTGCGACGATTTTTGTACGTGGGAAAAACGAGCATCTTCTTGATGCTTTTAGAAGGAGAAGCTTCTCTGGTGAGGTTCCCTCCGATCGGTTTGGATCTTATTCACTTTTCTGATTTAGTGGGATCATCCTAACATCCTCACCTTATACTCTTCATCTTATAAAAGGAGAGGAGCTCTCATGGGGAAAGTTAGCTTGGGCTTGGTAGCTTGGATTTAGTTGTTCTGTAGCTTGGAGTTTTTGGAGCTTGTATGATAGATTTGAGCTTTGCTTTGTCAATATAGATTGTTGATATTAGAATCCATGGAGAAGAAGTGTGTGGGAAGCAAGGAAATGTTGGAAGGGACCTTACAACATCAAGGCATTGCTTGTATTATCCTTTTCATATCTTTAATATAGTAATATATTTATTTCCCATAAAATTGTCTTTATTTTATTGTATGACTCCTTGATCACATACATAGGTTTTGTTGAGTATAAGTTGTTTATTTTACTTTGTTGGATTGTGTATTTTTATAGGTTCAACATCCCATAAGCCTTGGAACGGAACGAGGATAACACTAGCTAGGAAAAATGACGTTTAAAAGGTATTTCATTTATCTCTTGTTCGTTATTATGCTTGATAATTAAAACTTAGGGAAAGTTTTATATTTTGTCTTGTTTTGTTCTAGTTTTGGGGTGAAACTAGGGAGATCTGTTTGTGTCCTCACTTACCGATAAGTCCCATAACAAAATTGGCGAATCCACTAGGAAAAAATTGTTTTCCTAGTTTGTCTTGCTTTCTTGATTTGATTGCTTGGGTTATGTTTGCTTAGTCACTGGAACATCTAGTCTGACTCACTGACTTTTTATTTCACTGGAAAAACTTTCTTGCTTTTTATTTTTTCCATTTTTCCTTTGATCGTCAAACCCTACTTTGAGAGACATTGTAACGATCTAGGATCGATGCACCCTGCCTATTTGACACAGTGTGATGTCATCGCACTGTATTTGTTCTCTAGCCTGGGATGATCAAATATCGTCACTCTTTGTTAGTCTACAACCTAGGACGATTGTGAAAAAAAATGATTTTTGATGGTTTTTCTTGCCCATATCTTAGATATGTTTTTGGGGTGATTTCTTGGGTCTGATTATAGTCTACTTGACAGCTATGAATCTTATTTTAGCTATATTTAAAACAAAAGTTTTAATTTCTTGATTTATATTATCTTGGGGGCATATTTCCGTTTGAAGTAGCGAAATTGCATGGTTTTTGGCATTTTTGGGCTTGAATTCTTGTATTGGTGTACAGTCTCTTTGGCTCATTTCTTGAAGCTATTGATATTGATGAGTTTGATCAAATTTTGGGACATTGTATATATGGGAATGATAATAGTTTTCTCCTTCTCGTAATATAGCTTTCATCGAAGTGAAATATTTGCATTCTCATTTCTTTGCATTGTTTAGAATTGGTCAAAACATCATTTAGTCCACACCATTTTGCTCTTTAGTAACAACAACCTTAAAAATAAAGCGCTTATAAAAATTGATTATAAATTTTTATATTTTCTGGTAGAAAACCTACATTAGATTAATTGTAGGGCTTTGGAATAGGTGTGAAAGATAATTTTCCAAAGCTGCAAACAAACATACAATATTGAGTTAGGGAGTGGTGAAATCCACTTGCTACATTTTTTCCTGGCAAGCCCTTCTAACACAAGGGTCAATCACGAGGTCGGATTAGGGCTGGTAGAGTTACTCACCTTGCTTTTTTGGTCTTAGTGTAGAGATTGCCCATATTATTGGGGGTCACTTGAGAATAAAATCCTATGGGGACCTTCTCGAGTTGATTTCGGGATTAGATACCCTAACTTTGTACGTGGATCAGACTGTCGACTGTTTCCCCATGCATCATTGTTGTATTTGGTAACCTTAGTGTCCTTTCTCTTTAGGTTATTTACACAAGGTGACAGTGAAGGGGAAAGTATTCGTTGTACCTGGAATCGACGTTGGCCAAACTCACTCAGGCTCCTTAGAGGGTATACCCATGATTATGTGTGGGAGCTTTCACCAAGGTGTAAGTCCGTTAATAAGGTTGTCAATGTAACTTTTCCACTCGCTCTATCTCATCCCCTTCTTACATTGTTCTCGCAACGTTGGATTTCATTACCAACTAGTGCGTTCATTGTAAGAAGGTTTTGTTTTCTTGTTTACTTCCTAGATTTTTAGCGTGTGTTGTTTGTTTTCCCTAGTAGACTCTAGGCTAGATCTGTTTTTAATGGTGTTAGTTCCCAGAATTACCAATGAAGGAACCCCTTTTCAAGGGGAAACTTTTGTTTTTTCTTCTTACAAAAACATTGGTCGTCCTTACATCGCTACTTTGAGCCTTCTAGGTCTCACAATTGGATTGTCAGTATGGTTTTTTTCCACTTCGATAGCTAGTGCTTCAGTTGTAAGCAGTTCCCCCCAAGAAAATCAACCTCATGTTGATCCTTCACCTTCTTCACCAGTAAGATATTCTTCGCCTTCTTCACTTGTAAGGTCTTCTTTTGTTTCATATTCTTCGCTTAGTGAATTCTCTAAAGCTAGTAACCTAGTGGATAAGAAGAAGAAGAAAAGGAAGATTAAGAAGAAGAAAAATAAACAAGGGTCCAAACTTCCAACCACTGCTAGACATGTTGAAAACCAACCGGTTACTGTTAATCGTGTTGGGAGTGTTGATGATGTCAAGACCACCCAAACAACCCGTAATCCCATGTACCCTTGCAGGCTTTGTAAGGGTAGCCATCTTCTTAAGGATTTCCCCGGTCTATCCAAGGTTATAGAAACATGGTCTACACACCCTCGCCAACCCATGTTGTCAACCTCTGAACAACATGTTGATGACCTCCCATCAACTAGTCAGGATATCGTTGGGAAGAAGAAAAATAGAGTCAATTTTT
>ML777892.1:729968-776458 GCA_009831015.1 Picea engelmannii | reverse complement strand
TCCTTGTGTTGGAAGAAGGCGCTGGTAAGCATTTTTGTTGAAAAAAAGAACATACATAGACGAAGAATAAGCCATGCCAACAAGTGCAATATCGGAAGCATATTTGTTGCGCAAAGACCTGAATTAAGGGTTGGAATCAATGCCTCTCCTGAAGACGCAGGTGAACTAGCAGTTTGAGTAGTCAAGCCTTTGGATTCTTGCATTCTGTTTGCTTCACTGTTTGATCCACGAGAATGTCACCTTTGGAATTTCAATCCTGGACAAAATTATTCCACACAACCGTAAACATGGCCATGGATCATATCAATCGCACGGGAAGACAAAATTTATGAGTGAAGGCTTTCAATTGAAGGAAGACGAGTGTCAGACTAAAACCCTAGTTGTTGAGTCGCATGAGAAGAACTATGGTTGTTGAGCCACATGAGAACCGTGGATCGTTTGGAAAAAGAAGAACTCTGATTTTTCCAAAACCCTAGCAGTTGTAATAAAAAAAATTCAGAGTTGTTGTTGTATATGCTTGTGCATAGTCAGAGCATTATTTTGATATTCAAGATGACGATTGTGCCAGGTGTGTGGGTATTTGCAGACGCAAGAGAAGATAAAAATAAACAGAGAAGAAGAGCACCATTACACCAATTTTAAACTAGGATTTCAACTCTCATCCATTGTTAGGTGATGTAAGTGATTCTTTCAATTGACATTGGCGGACTCAATTTTTTCCTCTTTCAATTTGGGTGCTAAATTCAATTCGCACCTCGGATTATTTAAATAGTTTTAATCTCTATTTTTTAATCTCACGGCGTCATTACCTTCTAAGATTCGAACAGAGGAACATTGTCCAACCGTGATAAAAGGCTTTCTCCAGATGTATTCCTCCATGAATCCATGTGTAGGAGCCTGCAAGCGTTGTTCTCGATGCAAGATCGACACGATGGGGAGTTCACCAATAGCTAAAGATGTGTAGGACTGCGTTTCAGAGCCTGAAGAAGGACATGCATCCGTTGCAAAAGGAAGCGCCTTGACTTAGTAAAGCTATAACTTAATGTATCTATGCTTTATTTTTATTAGATTTTTCAGAATTATTTTTAAAGATATTTGTAAAGTTTTTAAAAAAGATGGCCCTATAGTCTTTAGGGTTAAGCCTTTTATTGTATGGGCTTAGTGTTACAACGCTCAAAGGTATAGTGTTAAAACTAAGTGATCACCAATTTAAAGAGTGTTTGTAAAGGTGTTATAAGGGGTTTTTTAAAAGTGTGTAAAAGGAGTTATAGGATCATCCTACATAATCAAATTGTATATTTGTCTTGCGTCCTTGACCCACCCGAAATTGAATAAGGGTATGTCTTAGGATCTTTGTGTGTGTCTAAATCATTGGCATTCCATTCAACGAATGATTGCTCTTGGCATGCACAACAGGATACAGATCCTATAGTTTTTTAGTAGCATTCATACAAGGAACAATTCCTCTTCGCATGCACAGCAGGATACAGAATTGAACTTTGTGGCATCAACATACAAACAAATGGCAAGAATTGAAGAACTATTTACAATATTGTGCACATTAATTAACTCAACCACAGAATCTACAATTGCAATAAACAAGTGCACCCTCAGCACAGTGATTACTTGTTTACAAGTAATGCACAAGAAGATTGATATGTTCAAACATCAAAACAAGTTGTTGTCTGATGAGTTAAGTTTGCTTCAACACCAACAATGTGATTTTAATGACATCAAGGATGAGAATGAAGACGCTCAGTTGACTAGTGATGAAAGTCATAAACATGAAGATCAGTTAGATGAAGTCCCTATGTCATAAAAAGTTGTGGATAAATGTATTGTTCGACCATGGGAAGAATTGTGATTTAAATGAAATCGATATGGACTAGGATATGAAAATGATGCTAACAACCTTTTTCATATTCCTAATTATTACGAACCTGTTTGCTTTGTGAGTGGAGGTTTTTTGAATGATGACAAGACGACAGAGCTTGAGGATATTGGTAAGGAACAGGTACAAGATATTGTTGACGATGATGTTGCTACAGATATTCCAGATCATGATAATCGTTCAGATAAAGAACCCATACAGTGCAAACACTGTCACTGGTTTGGCCATGATAAGTCAAACTATTTTGATCTTCACCCATGCAAATTTTGTGGGAAGACAAATCATCCCTCAGTAAGGTGTCAAAAGTGCAAGCGGAAACAAATTCATTTTGAATGGTTAGGGAATTGGCATTGGCATTTGGAAGCCAATTTATTGGAGCAGTCTTACCGTCGGATTTATACACAAGTACAGTTGTACTTGATTGGATATATTTCTACAATTGATAGACATGAATGTTTTTCAAGATTTGATGATTTAGGGTATGATCGAGGCCCAGTTGATGTAGTCTTCTGAGTTGAAGATCAGGTCTTCAGACTCCACCGGAAGATAGTTTGATGTGTTGGATCTCTTCTTGGCCATACTTGCGAATGACGATCAAGGAAATTGGAACCACTTGTCCCTAACAGGGGGGAAATCTAGTTGAGACAGGTTCCAAGTTTGTTTTTGAGTCAGGTTCCAAGTTTGATTTAGAGCCTGTGAACAGATGATCAAATATGCAACCTAGTTCCTGGTATGCAGTCTTGTTCCTGAATATATTGTTCTTGATAGTTTGTGGTCAACTTAAAACCACCAATTGAGCAGAAGACATGAAGTTTTGCTTGTTACTTTTTCAAATTTTTGAGCCTTGAGCTCTTGTTAGTTTATGGTCAACTTAAAACCATGTCATTTAGTAGAAGACATCAGCTTATGCTAGACATTCGGTTTGTGGTCATCTCGAAACCACCAGATTGGTTTGTGGTCATCCTGAAACCACCAAATGAGTTTGTGGTCAACCTTAAACCACCAATTTAGTAGAAGACATCAACTTCTACTATTTTTTTTAGAGTTCAGAGAGCATCTTCAGCCAGCCCTCTGAATATTTGCTTGACACATGTGATTGTCAAGTAGTGGCAGTTTTTCAGATAAGAATGAACTTATGATTAAGGGGGGATGTTAAAACAGTAATCATAAGTTAGTTGGTTAGTTAAGTTAACCTAATTGTTATACTGTTACATAATAGTTATGGTCTTTTGTATTATATATGTACATCTATGTACATGATTATTTACAGAAGCATTGATGAATAGAGTATGTTTTTTCTGCCATTGTATAGTTATCTCTATTCATCATGGTTTCTTGATTGCTTCTATTATTTCCATTATATTTATGCTATGTTCTTCATTTTGAATCTAACACCTCTCATGCCCCCTTTCACCTGCACTCTCATATAAATTGTTAGGGACTACTTGAAGTCACCCACCAAGTCTGAAATCACCCAACAAATAAAGGTGAGATCCCTCACTACCACTCTAGATTTCAGGAAAAACTGAGGAACACAATTTCAACAAATACAGAGGAACGGAAAATTAAAAATAGAGGACATAGCCAGAAACATATTTAAATTATATTAAATTGCTTATTAYAGCATGTTGATGGAAAGGATTTACACATATTATAGGTTCTGAGCATCTAGAGCCTTCAAAACCRAAATATCTAGTATACATACACTCTAGAAATGTTAAGTGAAATCAATGTGCATCAAAATATACATTTCAAATCAAGCCAGAAAATTCTAGTATTTAATTTCCTAACTTTTTACTTTGCTCAATAATTTCTAGAATTTCTAAAAAACTATGAAAATTTTGGCTTTACAATTAACATAAATATCTACTTTTTATATTATTATACATTTTGGTTATAGCATATTAAACATATGGAAATAAAGAATAAAAGTGTTGAAAAAATACCACATGATTATAAAATGACACTATCTTATAACATTTACATTACACGATTATAAAATGACATTATCTTAGAACATTCACATTTATATTGTCATCTAATTTTAAATAAAATAAGAACGGGTCTTATAACAATAGCAAGTGATTATAAAATGACACTTTCTTATAACATTTACATTACATGATTATAAAATGGCATTATCTTAGAATATTTACATTTATATTGTCATCTAAATATGTTTTAGAACATTCAAGTAATAACAATTTAATGATAAAATCAAATATCAAAATTCATTACAATAATATTATTTTTTAATATAATATTAAAAAAATAATTAATATAATATTTAAAATAAAATAAATTTTAAAAAATTCAAATATTTATTTCTCTAATTTTATATTTAAATTATAAATAAAAATTTACAAATATAAAATTTAAAATTCATCTTATTTCACTGGATTATTTAATTATTTATTTTTCGTTCTCCTACATGTGTTCTTAATCACCCCCACACACCACGTATCTATGTTTTCTTAATCACCCCGCACACCACATATCTATGTTTGTTTAATTGTTATCACACTCACTTTATGTTCTATTAACTTAAAATGTGCAATATCTATGGTTTGATTCTCATACCTTTCCCACTTCATTGAATAAACCCGAAACTGCTCCACGGTTTCGTATAACTTCGTCGTGCTGCTCTTGGTCGTGTGTCACAAGGCAATTCAAAGCCATGTTGCTTGAACATTATTCACAAAGTTAACTGTAGCGCCCGTCCAAAGAGATTCGATTCCACTTTAGATCTCAATAAAAAAAAATTAAATAATCCTTTGAGTAAGAGTAAAGCTAAAGGCTTCAATTCATATCTTAGGCTGGGAATATCTTTGAGGCTGGGAATAATGATGATGTAAGGCTACCGTGTGGTTTCTGCTGGTACGCAAGATGCCCATAGAAGAACCTTTCAATGGCAGCTTAAGCACGTTAGCAAAAGGAGAATAAATTGTAAGGCAAGCTAGTTGCAATTTCCAACACTATAAGAGAACCCCACTGCAAGCAGACATCCTTCGTCTTCCTCTGCTTGGTATACATTAAATTCTGAATTAAATTCGGTTAGACAAAATGGCTCTCAGCGAAGCTAACCTCGACTCAGACAGTTCGATTCACTCTATGTTTGCCACTCGCTATTGTCAAGAATCTCTACCTAAGTATTATATAATACCATGCCCTTTATTTTGTCTGTTGATGTTTTTACATTTATATTTGGATGTGCATACTAATTATGGTCACATGCAGATTTCGGCTTCCAGAAAAAGCTACTCCGAAAGAGGCTGCATACCAGATCATCAGCGATGAGCTGATGCTAGATGGCAATCCCAGACTGAACCTGGCCTCTTTCGTGACAACATGGATGGAACCTGAGTGCGATAAGCTCATGATGTCAGCTATGAATAAGAATTATGTTGATATGGACGAGTACCCTGTCACAACAGAGTTACAGGTCTGTACATGGATTCTGCTTTTCTTTTTACTTGCTTTTGGGTTTCTCAGTTTTACAAGTTTTCAAGAGCACTAATTAAGGGGTGTGATTTCCTACTTTTAACAGAACCGTTGCGTAAACATAATAGCTCGCATGTATCACGCCCCACTACAACAGGGTGAACAGGCAATTGGCGTTGGAACAGTGGGATCTTCGGAGGCTATAATGCTGGCCGGCCTTGCATTCAAACGAAAGTGGCAGAACAAGAGAAAAGCCCAAGGAAAGCCGTATGACAAGCCAAATATAGTCACTGGTTCCAACGTCCAGGTACCTGCAGCTAAATCCTTTTCTGATTGTGAGGCAATAATTTTTTTTTTAATAACAGTAGAGCATTTTTTATATGGTTTTATCAGTTCCCCACTATCATCTCTTGACTATTGTCGAGCAATATACGCAGTATTTTAGGGATATGATTTGTTTCTTAACTGTCATAGAACGATTCTGATAAACTGAATTAAGTTTTTCTGAAGGTTTGCTGGGAGAAATTTGCTCGATATTTCGAGGTAGAGTTAAAAGAAGTTAAACTGATAGAAGGGTATTACGTAATGGATCCAAGAAAAGCAGTTGAAATGGTAGACGAGAACACTATATGCGTGGCGGCCATTTTGGGTTCTACTTATAATGGCGAATTTGAGGATGTGAAGCTCCTTAACGATCTGTTGATGGAGAAGAACAAGCAAACAAAGTAAGTTATACAGACGATTTATATTTCATGACAAAGTTATACAGACGATTGATAGCTTTAGACTGACGGTGAGTTGGTTGGTGCATGTAATATATAGGTGGGACACTCCAATACATGTTGATGCCGCAAGCGGTGGCTTCATTGCTCCGTTTTTGTATCCAGAGTTGGAGTGGGACTTTCGGCTACCACTGGTGCGGAGCATCAATGTGAGTGGGCACAAGTATGGGCTTGTTTATGCTGGAATTGGATGGGTCGTGTGGCGCACCAAGCAAGATCTTCCAGAAGAGCTCATTTTCCACATCAACTATCTTGGAGCAGATCAACCCACATTCACGCTCAATTTTTCCAAAGGTATTATTAATACTGTTAGTTGACATTCATTTATTTTTAACTCTGTATCAGAGATAGTTAATTTTTTTATAATGGTGAAAGTGTTTGTGTTTTTGAAAGATTTGTCGATATTTTAGAGATCTAAATTAGTTTTTAAAGATGGAGACACGCATTTTCCATTTCAAAATGGAAAAGATGTAACCTCCATCAACTGTCCACTTACTTAATCAATGAACAATAAATACATATATAAACTAGTAAAGGATTCATTTTAAACTTCAGATCTATCAATATAATCGGAGGATCAAATTTTACTGTACCAAGTTTTTTCAATTAAAAAATTATGTATCAACCTAATAGTTACCAAATTCCGCAGTATTGGCTCAAAGAATTCGAAATTTTGGTTCGGTTAAAAAATTATGTATCAAACTAATAGTTACCAAATTCCTCTTAAAGAATTTGAAAATTTGGTTGGGTTCAATAATTCAATTCGAATTTACATATGGAATTTTTCAAGCTGAAGCCCCTGCACAAAAGCTCAATCAACCAACTGGCAGTTACAAAACTCAATCAACCTGCCTGCAATCACAATATTCCAAAAGTTCAATGACCCAGAAATGCTTAGTTTCTAATAACAACGTTTAATCAACAGTCAGTCACAAAATCTCAATCATCCTTTAAATGCTTTGTTTATGGTAAAAAGCTCAATAAATTTTAGTGAAAATGATGAAAGGATTTTAAATTTGTATATCATTTTTTTTGGGTTATTGGTTATTGATATTGCAATGATAAATGGTTAAGAATATGTGTTTCTTCATAAGAGGTCATAGATTCACAAATGCTTTGTTTCTAATAAGAACGCTTAATTAACAGCTAGTCACAAAATCTCAATCAACCAGAAAATGTTTTTTTTCTAGCAAAAAGCCTAGTAAACTTCAGTGAAAATCATGAAAGGATTTAAGTTCGTTTATCATTCTTTTCTTGGTTATTGGTTATTGGTTATTGATATTGCAATGGTAAATGGTTAATAACATGTGTTTCCTCATAAGAGGTCACAAACCCACAAATGCTTTGTTTCTAATAAGAACTCTTAATCAACAGCCAGTCACAAAATCTCAATCAACCAGAAAATGATGAAAGGATTTTAAATTTGTTTATCATTCTTTTCTTGGTTATTGGTTATTGATATTGCAATGATAAATGGTTAAAAACATGTGTTTCCTCATAAGAGGTCACAAGTTCAAATCCAAAAGGAGGTAGGGTATGTATACCTCCATATACTTTACCAATCAAAATAGTTGGGGAAGAGGATCTCATACATTAATTCAAGGAAAGTAAGAAAGGTTCCCTTGTTTTAAGAGGATTTAATCTAATTTCACTAGTAGTAGTGGTGGGATTACCTTTCAGATCCATAAATTATAGTATTATTTTTATTTCAAAAGAGATGATTGAAAACAATTTTTGAAGGGTTTTTAAGATTTTGAATATTATAATAATCAATTTAGATTTTTTAAAATTTTGAAAAAATAATATGTTTTATTATTTGTAAGATGTATACTCTCTAATTTTTGGGGTATTGGATTTTTTTGGTATCTAATCTAATTCCAATTAGAAGTTGATAACTATATATCAAAGTGATTCGATCACTTTACATCAGTAATAAATTCGGGATTAACATTTAAATTCGAGATTAACATGTAATCTCTTTATAAGCTTAATAGATCAAGGATTAACATATATCTACAGAGGGCCACAGATCAGCTTATATTCAATAATGATCTTCTTCTAATGTTAACGCAGGTGCAAGTCAGATCATCGCTCAATATTACCAGCTCATTCGGCTTGGATTTGAGGTGAGTAAGTAGAGTCAATGATAATTTCTCTGTTAATAACAATATAACGTGATATTTGAGGTTGTGCGTGCAGGGATACAAAAGAATTATGGAGAACTGCAATGCGAACGCCCAGCTTTTGCGTGAGAGGCTGTTGAATACTGGGCGCTTCAATATTTTGTCGAAAGAGATTGGCGTGCCCCTGGTGGCATTTTCGCTGAAGGAGAATCGTAAGCATGACGAGTACGAGGTATCAGAGCACCTCAGGCGATTTGGGTGGATAGTGCCTGCCTACACCATGGCTCCAGATGCTCAGCACATAACGCTTCTTCGTGTGGTGGTTCGGGAAGACTTCAACAGAACACTTGCAGAGAGACTTGTTGGAGATATTGTTAGGGTTTTGCATGAATTGGATGCAATGCCTCCCAAACCTCATGTTAGTGTCGTTAAAGCTGCTGATCATGGATATGCAACCCGCCACAAGGTGGCAGCTGATCATGTTGCAACGAAACCAAGGAGGATCCCAAGAACCAAGACTACTTGTTAGGTCAAGATAGGGTTAGGTTAATTCAGGAGGAATCCCTATATTTCGTAAATTCAGTTGAATAAGGACATATAAATATTCATAAATATGTATGAATGTTCAATCTAGTTTAGTTTAACAAATACAATATGTAATGGATTAAATGGAATATATATATTAATAAATATGTATGAATTTAGTTTGGTTTAACAAATATATTATGTAATGAATGATGGGCTTGGTCTTTTTTCAAAAGACATTAAAAAAAATTATAAATATCTGTGAATGTTGGATTATTCATTATTCAGTTGAAATGCTTTAATAAATAAATTTCTATATATTTTTAATAAATAAATTTTTATATATTTTAAATATAAAAGAAAGGAAATTTGGTAAAATATATATTTTAAATATAAAAGAAAGGAAATTTGGTAAAATTAAAGATAATGTATTTTAAAATATTAAAAACTAAATTTGATAAAATGTATAAAATAATATAGGATTATTTAAATAATTTTGATACTTTGATTTTGTGTTGGATGATATTTTAATATATAATATTATTTTATTAAAGAAAAAAATTAATTTTAATTTTAAAATGAATTATGTGAAGAAATTTAAACTTGCTATTCATTTTAAATATTTAAAATTAAAATGAATTATGTGAAAAAATTTTAGGAAACTTGCTATCCATTTTAAATATTTTAATGAATAAATTTTTTATATACATTAAATTGGAAAATATAATTTTTTTAATGAATATATGTTTTTTTTATTTTATATTTTAAATATTTTAATGTTATTATGGGAATGAATTTTTTATATACATTAAATTGGAAAATATATATATATTTTTTTTTAATGAATATATGAATTTTTTTTCTATTTTTCATATAAATGAAATATATATTATTATTTTGAAATTATGAAAACATAAAAAAATTTAATGAATATATGATTTTTTTTATTCTATATTTTATTTTTCATATAAATGAAATATATATTATTATTTTGAAATTATGAAAACACATTTTTCTATATAAATAAAATATATATTATTTTTTTTTAAATTATGGTTAGTTTTTAAAGAAAATATTGTGTTGATGCTCTTAATTATTTTGTTACTAGTCATTATCATGAAATGTATAAATGATATGTATATATTAAATTTGATGTTAATATTTGAGATGGTATATGGATGACAACTTTTTTTTTTCAAATAAAAAAAAAAATTTATATTAGAAATATAATGATAATTTTACAATATCATTTCAAAGGGAAATTTGTAATTGTTATTCAAAACTTAACCTCTTTAAAAACCATAATTGTATCATAGAGTCTTTACAAAAACAAACTCCATAAATTGTCCTTACATAAAAACAAGGATCTTAATTCAATATCATAAATACCCAGATTTAGTCTATAGCCAAATATTCAAAAGATTTTACATGAGCACCCTCCCCTTTTGCAAAAAATAAGAAACCTTCATCCAACTGTAAATCCTACTTTGAAAGGTGATCATCTTCCCTATTAAATTCAATGTAAATATGTTGGATTTGCACTCAACTGGTGAATTCTTGCCATCCAAGGTTGTAAATTGATCGCATGCATATTACTTTAAAGAAAACTAGTCAACTATAAATTTTGAATCTCCAACCAGTTGTAAACAAGAAAAGTGTGCAAAATACAAAATACACCATAAGGCCAAAAGTTCCCCTTTTGTATTGGTCCCATACCCACAATTCATTTTAATATTGAAGACACTCAAAACTAGGCATTTAAGAATAGCACCTGCACGCACCACATCTAACTCCCCCATTTTGAGAAGCACCATCAAAGAAACCAACTACAGTATTACCCTCCAACAAGGGAGGACGAGTTATTCTTTGACACTGGACAGAATAAAATTTTTATATCTCACCCAGATCTTGCATAACTCAGTTATACACCCTAGACAGAGAAAAATTTTGACCTTCAAAAATAATCAGATTTCTATGTCTCCAAACTTCCCAACAAAGGAAAAAAGGTATTTCCTTCCAATTTCCCATCTCTTGTATCCAACACTGGAAACAATCACGAAGTTGACCACAACCCCAATATTTTTTTAACTGATAAACTGTTGAAATATACTTCCAAACTTATTTGAAGAAAGAACATTGAACCATCAGATGATTTATCATTTCCTCCTCCTCTCCACACAGTACACATCTACTTGGACCAATAAAATCTCTTTTTGACAAATTATCCCGAGTTAGAACTTTGTTTTCAATCAACAGCCAGCTACAAAATTTAATTCGCAAGGGAATATGCCACTTCCATACATCAATCAACCAATCCTCTGAAACATCACCAGAATCATCTAAAAATTGTACCTCATAGGACTATTTTGCAGAGACTTTCCCACCTTTACCATCCCAAGACCAAACAATTGAATCATTTTTATATGATAGCGCAAAACCAGAATGCTTAATTCCCCTCACATAAGTCTCCCATTCATCTTTTTGCTCTCCAAAAAGGTCAAGCATCTCTGCACTTTTCCAATTAAAAACATTCAAATTTCCTGTATCCATAGAAACAACATGTGCCAGAAACTTCAATCCTTTTGAGTGAAGTGTAGAGATTAAATTATCAAACAATTTGTAATATGATTGAGATCCTATCGAAGGATCCAATCCAATATAAATATCCCAACCATTTCCAGGCATCCAAACAATCCAATCTATGATAATATGCATTGAAGAAGTAAGGGCTCTCCAACAATTTGAAATGCCTTTTAAATTCTTTCTCCCTTCTCTAAACCATTCCACTACAAATTTATTTTTCAAATATTTTTTAAGTATCACTTCATGCCAAAGACCTGGGATCATTAGACTCCTAGCCTTCAAAAACTCTTTGCTGGCAATGCTCTGCCAAAACCAAATATGTTTTTAAAGCCCCATCCTCCCTTCTTTTTTGTCTTAGCAATCATATTCCAATTTACCAAACGAATTATTTCTTTATCTTTTTTACCAATCCACAAAAAACTGAACATCCTCCTTCAGATTCTTTCTAATGTACCTTTAGGAATCTTTGCCAAAGATAGCCAACAAATAGGAATGTTTTCCAAAACTGATTTTACAAGAATAAACCAACCTCCCAAAGTTAGCTATCTATAGCACCAGTTTGAGATTCTTTTTTCCACAGTTTTAAGCAGCCACATCCAATCATTCACAGAGTATAAATTAGGCTTAAGAAAGAACCCCAAATATTTAAATCCCTCGTCTAAGGATTTTACCTCATAAGGCAACAATTCTTTAATTGAAATAACTCCTCCCCAGAACAACCTGCTTCCAAAAATTGAGACTTTTGAGAACTGAAAATCATTCCAGTAGCATTGCAAAACAAGTCCAGAGCATCCATAAAAACTTGCCATTCTTCTAAAGATCATTTTCCAAAAAAAATAATGTCATCCACAAAAATCAAGTAAGTAATACTAACCCCATTTGCTACCAAGACTCCTTCAAGTCTACCAACTTCAAGTAGCTTCAGAAGAATTCTACTTAGTCCTTCAACAATAAGTGAAAATAGCAAAGGAGAAAGTGGACATCTTTGCCTCAAACCTCTTGAGCTTCTAAAAAAACCGAAAGGACTACCATTAATTAGGACAGAGAAATTTTTTGAGCTAACACACCCCATAATCCATTCAATATCTTCTAATCTAAGTCCAACCTGAAGAAAAACTAATCTGAGAAAGCTCCAATCAACTCTATCATAAGCTTTCATCATATCTAATTTCAAAATCAATGCTTTGGACTTCTTTATCTTTATACTATGCATAGCCTCCTGAGCCACTCCAATTGCATTTGTAATATACATATTCTCCAAGAACCCAAACTACTCCTTTGAGATGCCTTTTGAGAGGTAAGATTTGATTCTAGAAGCAATAATTTTAGAAATTATCTTATAAATCAAATTACACAAAGAAATGGGTCTAAAACCTGCAAAGGACTCTGGCTTATCACTTTTTGGAATAAGAGATATAAAGGTTGCATTGAGAGCCCCATTTACCTTCCCTTCAGTATGGATTCCTCCGCCACTTCCAACAATTCAGAGCCTAAGAGATCAAAAAACTCCAAAAAAAAATTCAACAGTCCATGCATACGGCCCATGACTTTTTGAAACAACAAAGCCTTTCAATGTATCCAACACCTCAGATAAAAGAACAGGATTAGCAATTCTCTTTCCTTCATCCACAGAAAAGAGCCTAGGGTAATCTTGAATTACTTCCAACTGATGAACAATAGAGAGATGTTCATGTGCTTTAAAAATATTTTGAAAATACATAACAGCTTCCTTTTCTAATTCCTTCTAACTTGTAACTAAAGAACCATCCTCCTTTCTAATATCCCAAATAGAATTAATTTGTCTTCTATAGTTGGCATAGGAATGAAAAAAATTAGTATTCCTATCTCCACAAGCAAGCCAATTAGCTCTACTTTTTTGTCTCCATGTCTCCTCCTCATGTTTTAACAATTCCATATTCCTATTCTCTTTCTCTACTACCATAACCCTATCATCTTCCCTCTCAAAAACCCTAGGAAGTGAAGAGTAAAGATCTTCCAAGTCCAATTCCAACTAAACTAATTCCTCTTTTGATTTAATATTCTTATTCCTTTCCCATTTAATGACCAAATATTTCAACAATTTTAAATTTTGAACTATTGAATCCATTGGGGAATAACCCTCTAAAATTGAGAACTGATGCTAATTGGACCACACTAGATTCACAAAATCTAGGTCAGTTAACCAAACCGAATTAAACTTAAAAGGAAACTTAATATTTTCCTACCTTTGTTCAATTTGAATGACCACTAGCATATGATCAGAGATTTTAACATTTACCACCCACGACCGATATCTGAGACCCAAAATTGTGAGCCTTTCATTAAGTAAAAAGCGGTCCAACCTCTTAGAAACATAATATTTATTCCCTCTTCCATTTCTCCAAGTTGGCATGATATCAATTGGTTCTACATATATTATCCCTTCGTCCTGTAGCATTTGATTAAAAAAGGAGTTCAAAGGATCATTCCTAGAGGAAGAGCCCCAAACTTCCTGCACAGATCAAGTAAAATTCAAATCGCCTTCCAAAATCAAACCAGGCTCCTTCATAATACCATTTGTCTTTGAATTTTCCTAGAACATCTCTTTGTTAGCATAAGGCTAGTAACAGTTTACCAGCTTCAAATTATTATTGAGATCGTTTACAAAACCATCTAACAAAATTCATGCAGGGGTCAGAAAAGCATCGAAATTATCTTTTTTAGGATTCCAAGCAGAAAGCAGACCCCCTGAAAACCCTTTTGAATCCACCGCAAAAAAATTCCAAAGAGGTAACAGTTTAGAAAAAACCTCTCTAGCTCTGTTCCCACATACCATAGTTTATTGTACTAGAAAAATATATGGTTTTACCAACTCAAGCAACCTTTTGAGGGCTAGAAATTTTGGAGCACCCCCAACTCCTCTAACATTAAGTGATATCACAATCATGTTCTACCCTTCGTTAGGGATTTATGTGCTCTAAATTTCCTTGGACCTTCAGAAATATGCAAAGTTGAACCTCCAAGTAATACCCCTAGGTTGAACCCCAATTGTAAATGTAAATGTAAAAATGCTTATAAGTTGGTGAGTTGATGATACAGGGTTTTTGGTCCAGTTCTGCACGCATGTAGTCAGTGCGCGGGAATCTCATACCAAAATAAGTGTGTGTGATCTTAAGGCCATGGATCCTTTGTATATATGATGTGTTTTATAGGCTAGTGAACCGGGTTATTATAGGCTAGAACGCTTATGTGATTATTAGGCTAGGGAGCCTAGAATACTAAAGATCGTCGTGCCTATTTTTGTATATGTAAACACTCATATCATTAATAAAATACATCACTGCGTGTAGACCAACCATGATAAAGAGTATGTGGGACTAAACTCCACTAGGAAGGGAAAGGGGGGGCTAAGAGCCTAGAAAAGGGGGTTAAGCTAGAGGGCTTCTTTCCAAAGAAATATTATAATATATTCCTAAATACTAAGGTGGGGATAATTATTTTATCCTAAGTTTTAAGGATGGGAACAAGTGGGCCAAAGTGGCTCTCAACCTAACAAGTTTTCAATTTGGGACATGCATACAAAGAGTTTGGCCTTAGTGCATGAGCCATTCATTCTTCCATCCATTCATTCCATTCATCCATTCTCTCCATCATTCAGACCTCTCCATCATGTACGCACGCCTTGAGTGGTAACTCGTACCCTTCCTGTTAGGAGCAGCGCACCTATACCTTCATGTCACTAGCAGCGCACATGTTCCATGCCTGAAATTTGTTGCTAACATCACCTGTGCCTAGTTGACTTAAGCATTGGACTAAAGAAGTGGGTTGTCATGCTCGTGGATTGAAGAGGCGGGTTGCCATGCCTGTGAGAAACTCTCTCCAGGTGAGAGAATTGTTGGGAATGTTTTTCCTAAGGGAGCCCAACTGCAGCTACAATGCTCTGAGACTTCATGTCTAGCATGTTGTTGAATCCCTAGAAGGGAAGTGGGGAAGTCAAAGGATTGTTGAGCAGAGAAGGGGCACACTTACTGGGGTTGGACAGGCATGTGGGGAATGAGAGATTGTGGGTTGTTAGCTTGATTTGGCACCTAACGGAGTTTTTCCTGTTGTCTGAGATACAGCATCCTAGCTAGGAACCCCTTTACCCGGGTGGAGTTCAGTCCCAACTCGGGGGTGACCCACTGCTGAGAGTTCTGAGCAGCATGGTCTAAGGCTGGGAGGATTGTGGAAGGTTTGCATGCAGTTGGTGGTATTTTATCAAAGATAAGTAACAATTGTGTGTTTTATTACTTGTTTCATTATTATTTAAGTGTTTTATTTCATGGGTTTTGCCTGTGTGAATTGTTTGTGTATTTTTATTGTTATTTCTGCATGAATATGGGCATTTGCTCAGAGTAATTGTATATGTTTAAATATTTGTATATAGTCCATAAGTTTTCTGTGGCATAGCCCAGCAAATGGTTGGGGATGCTACACTATGGCATCAGAGCTAATGGCAAGAGAAGTATCAGAAATGTGACTCGACTTGGGTGGTCGGGTGGGGATGTTACACTCAAGTAGTCTCCTTCTCCTTCACATTTTTTCTTGCACTTCTCATTTTTACAGGATAAAATTCTTTATCTAAACCTCCAAAAACAACCCCTTTCTTTTCCAATAACTCCTTTTTCTTCCTCCAAGATCCATCTCCCTCATCCGAAACAACAATATTTACTTTGGATAAAGATGAAGACTCCCCTTGTTGGACCTTGACCAAGTTTTGGAGATCCTTGGTTAGGTTTGACCTATTTTGAGACTTCGACAGAAAGTCGAAGGCGGAGCACAAGTCCAAGCGGAGATCATGGGATCTTGGCCCCTTGTTTAGGGATTTTCGAGCTTTGGTCTTATGTAACAGGTATGGGGATGTTGGCCCATGGGTTTACCCATGTTTAGGCCCTTTTGTAAAGTATAAATAGAAAGTTAGGCGATGTAAGTAGGAGTGGGAAAAGGGTGTAATGCTAGGTGTTAAGGGAAAGTGAAGGCCAATGTGCTAAGTGCAAGTGATAGTTGTACATGCTTTGTGCATACTATGTGAGACTTGCAAGGCTAAGTGCAAGTGACTGTAAGAGATTGTGTAAAGGCTTTGTGTTGTAACTTAGCTAAGGGAAAGAGGATATGGCGGCGTGCACACAGATCTCATGTCCTATGTGGAGTAGGACCTTATGGCTCTGTGCATGTAGATGATTAACAGAAGACAATAAAGAGAAGAAGAGTTGGTGGGCGTAGCCCCAAGCTAGGGGTGAACCACGTATATCCTATGTTGTGGTTGCTTTGTGTGTTATGGTTGTTTTATGACTCATATGATTAATGCTTAGTGAAATGATGTATGCTTAGATGAATATGATATCTTAGTGCCTAATGATGTGAATAAGATACTAGATATGATCTATGTTGATGTGCTTAGTGATTGAATGTGTTGAATCTTGTTGAATACTGCATTGCGTTGTAATTAGGGTTTATCTGCGATGTACACAAAAGTTAAGTAGTAATGAATGGAAAATGCTAAGTGCTTTGTTAGAGTATTGTAATCACATATTTGTGTCCCAGCCAAGGTTGCAGACACTGGAGTCATGCAACCACCCCTGCCTCTACCTCGGGTGAGACTTCATCTACTTTGCACGTGTTGTCGAAAGGGTTGGTAGTTAGGGTTATTTTGGTGCGTTGTTGAAGCATTGAACCCTGGGTTTTCCCCTATGCCAACAAATGGTTCTGTTGTCGGAACCTGAAACTCTGATTGCTAGGAACTAAGGAAAAGAGAGAAGGCTTTGTGTGTAGATCTGTTGCTTTAGTGCGCATTATTCTACTTGACTTGTGAAGCTCTATGCTAAGAAGAGAAGTTTGATCTGAAGAAACGAGGTAAGATCTGAAAGATTTGTTCTTTGTTAAAGGTAAGATAAGTGGAAATTTTTGTTTTGAAAGTATGAATCTAGGTATGTTTGATAAATTGTGTCCTAGTCTGAAAACTAGGGCACATCTGGAAGAAAGAAGGTTTGATATGAGTAGATCTGATAGAAATAATGAAAGATATGTTATTCCTATGGATAGAAAAAATGTTTGGACTAACAAACGGATGCAGGGTCCTAGGAAGAATTTTTTGAAGGTTAGTTACTATGATCCTAGTGCGCAGTATCATTTAAGAGAAAGAGAGGTTTAACTCTTTGTTACAGTTGCAGAAGACCAGAACATATTTCTAAGGCATGCCCTGGTGAAAACCTAGTTGTCTTTGTTGTAAAGATATGGACCATGACATTCTGGATTTCCCTAGAATGATTGCTAAGGTTGAAAGAATGAATATGAAACAAGAAAATCCTGAGGAAGACCAAGAAAATAAGACCATGGCAGAACCCCGGAAGAAATCAGAGACTATATTACTACAAATGAAACCCTGAATGACCACAGAGATATCAACTTATCAGAGATCTTCAAAGAAAAAGAGTGCATAGAAGCAATAATAGGAAACTTTGACATACACTATGTCTTGGATGAGGAAACACAGGTGAATATTATGATAGAAAGAACTTGGGAAATTTTAGGAAAACATGTTATGATTCCTTCATTGGGAGGAATAGGATTATTTAGAGGAAAGTTGATAACTGTATGTGGAAGAATTACCTAGACATATATGAGTTATCATGGCACTTTGACAGAAGAAGAATTTAAGGTTGTTAAATTTATTGAGAACAGCGCCCCATTTGATATGTTACTAGGAAAACCCTGGATTGAGAAAGATCAGACCTGAAGAAAAGAAGAGGAAGCTCTAGAATAGAAAAATAAAGAATTAAAAGACTTCATGGCTAAGAGAATAGCACACTTACTAGAAGAACAAGAAAACCAGTCGAAGCTACTGAGGACCAGAAACTTGGATGCCGAATTTGAAAGAACACAAGAAGATTTGAAACACCTATCTGTACATGAGAGTAGAACACCTACCCCAGATAGAGAAGAACCCTAGTAAAGACCATCACCGATGCGAAGTTACTATGCCAAGATAAGATAAGAATCAGAATGGAAAGCGGAATACCAAGACACAGATCACAGGGAATAAGGCTAGAAAGCTCAGCAAGAAGAAAGCAAAGTTAGAGAAATTACAGGAAGTTCCAGCAAAGACCTTGCAAAAGGAAGGTCTCCAGAATTTTAACTTCGTTGGAATATCAGAGAAGCTAAGATTGGCACTTCGCCATGGCGGAGCGATATGATCGTTGGAGGCATTATAACCGTTAGATTGACGTTCCCAAATGGTTAGAATGGAAGTTATGATCAGAAAGCTTACCATCGGACCATTGGGACCGCGCCATAATGGACAGAACTGCATTGATGAAGGCTTCTTGTCCGTTGGAAGGATCTGTTACATCGTTGTCTACTTATCCCTTCGACTGTTGCGTCAAGCACACTTTCCCGAATTTTATCTGAGCCAACAAGAGAACTCATTGTTACTGTGTTGTGCTTATTGAGACCTTGACATCCATTCTATTACATTGAGAAATTGTTCATTAGCCTGAGATATCCAATATCAAGCGTGCATATCGGACGAGCTTAGCGCTTTGGAAAATTCAGTAGAGGAAATTTTAATCGATCTAATGGCAGAGAGAGTGATGTCCATAGGAGTTCAAGCCTCATCGACGCGAGGAGTGCAAGCCTCCCCTTAGACTGCTCACGGATCCGGACCATCCCAAGATGCAGATGAGAAAAGAACCAAGCATCGAGTGACTTGGAAAATGCGAAGTTAATCCCTACCATAATGCCCGACTACATCCCGCCTCTGTCCGGAGCAGTGAATCGTGACAATGTCCCCAAGGACTTTGACTACACCTCGATTACTGCGTACCTCCCCAAGGGGATACACATAGGCAAGCCTCAGTCGGATAAGATCATGACACTAAATATCAGGGACTTTAACCTAGGGGATCACAAGAACTTCAGCATGCTCACTCCTCACAGGTATTTGACTAGGATGAAGAGGAAGAAGTCGAGGATAATCCCCCAACCATGGACTATGGACCTCGCGCATTCCACCATCGTGAACGTAATGAAAATACCTCATTTTGGAAGGAACCGGGAGGTTAAAACATGCGTTAAGATCCTACTATTGAGCTTCCATGGCGGTTATTTGTGGCTAGACAGACACATCACTGTCGACCTGTTGTTGATCCATCGGATCACCGGATTGAGCATGCAGGGACCAGACCCGCAAGACTTTTACCCAGGTAAGGTTGCAGATTGCACCCTAGCGCAGAAGATTAAAGATACATATGGTGATGTGGAGAAGGGGAAGCGAGACTACAAGGTAGCCTCCATCCATAATGGTGCAGTGCGCCTTTATTTCCAGTTGATTGTTGGTAAGCTAGTCCAGAAGAACAGACCCACGCAGGTCACAAGATTTGTTGTCGACCTCGCAGAGAAATGTGTGGAGGGGCTACAGATGAACTGGAAAAAGTACTCAGTGAACCAGTTAGACCAAGACTGTCATGAAGCTCGGGATCAGGGCCATGAGTTCCATTTTAGTTGGTTGTTGATCCTCGTCGTGTTCATAGCTTGGGAGATGCCGGAAGGTGCGACCTTCCCTGAACTAGAGCCATATGAACCCTTAGTTGTGAAGTTCACTTTTCTATGGTATTCGAGCGATATGGGAAAACAATGGAAATCAAACGCGGTGTTCCACACCTACTACCTACAGTTAAAGAGGGCTATTGAGGCTGTCCCTCGTATAACGCCAAACACCCTGCACAGATTCAGGCCATTTGTGAAGTTCCACGCAGACAAACATTTTATCTACATCACTGCGCACGGAGATGAACACAAAGAAGTACTACAGATTTATTACAAACTCACAGAGGAGGACCTAGAAGAAATAACTAAGGAGTGGCCTACAGAGTCCCTTATCCCTGTTGACCCCGCAAAACTGTCGGATCCTAAACTAATTGGAATCCTGGTGATCACTCGTGAAGGGCATGATACACCTGGAAATAGCAGAAGGAAGAAGACAGAAGAAGTCTAGTAGTTGAGCAATGCATCAGAAGAAACTACTTCAGAATCACCTGGAGGAGGAGGTCATGATGAAGTAGATAAAGAAGAGAACAATGGAAAAGAAGATCAGCAGAAGCAAGGCAAAGTAACATCGCCACAGAACCCCCCCCGATGACGTAGATGCAAAGTAACACCGCCACAGAAACCCCCTGATGACACAGATCCATCTCACAAAAGAAAGGTTTATCCCAAGAAACCCACATCACAGAAGAAGTCAAAAGCTAGTAAGACCAAGTTGCAGACTGTGTTCACACTCGATGACTTCGACTTCATCATCACCGTTGTATCATACGCTTCGGAAGATCTTTTGCAGAGAAATGAAGCTAAGCAAGAGACCATGTATGAAAAAATTGAAGCAGAACTACAAGGGGTATAGCAGGCCCTTCACTCCAGTCGTGCAGTTTCCACTACGCCCCCGCCATCAGAAGAAATAGAGTTGGGAGATGATCCTACCCAACTCCGTAGACTAGCCGATGAGACCGAAGCTCACCTTCGTCGTGCACAAGAAGAAACAGAATAGGCCATAGTGTCCATGAAACAAGGCCAAGAGGAAGTGATAGAGCAACACCGAGTTGCGCAGCAGGAAAAGGACGACCTCCAAGCAAAGTTTGAAGAAGAAAAAGCATAGATCCATCATGAGAAAGAGAAATTTCTCATGGAGTAGGTTGGAGTAAAAGAAACAATCAGCAGAGCACTTTTCTCTATGACGGGATTAGAGAAAAAGGAGGAAGACCCAGTGGAGCATCAAGTAGCGCAGCTTGCTTAAGCCATCCAGCAGCTTCAACAGAGAATAGCAAATCTAGAGCTACAAACAGTAGCAAGTACTCCATAGGAGGTTTGAGACCAAAGAGAATCCACTACCCGGATCCAAGTTGAGAGGATTAGAGAATTAGCTTTGGAATGTCAATAGCTTAGCAATAGAAGTGAGCAGACTTATGAGAAACTTATTGAGGACCCTGAATTGAAGACACTGGAGCCACAACTCCAAGAGGCAAAGCAACAAGCAGCGATAGTATAGGCGTAGTTGAAGCTCATGTCAGCAGTTGAAAGAATGAAAAGATCCCAGGAACAGTGCACTGCTCAACAGCAAGTCCATACCATACAGAGCAAAGTCATGGAAGTGACTAAGAGGCTCCAACCAGTCCAAGACGAAGCTTGCCAACTGTTTGAGGAGATTGAAGGCTGAGGAGAAGAGATGGAACAAGTAGTCACTTCAGTAGAACATTGCTTAGAGGGACCTGTGAATGAGGTAGTTATTCAAGAGTTCGTCGAGCAGAAGGCCTTGGCGAAGCAGTAGGTCGAAGCAGCTCGAGCCAGGCTCGAGGCTTTTGAGGCAGAGCTACCAAGGGTAGAGTGACTCAGGACGAGTCACAGGTGAGTGTTGGGGGCCTATTGGCCCTTGACCAAGTTTTGGAGATCCTTGGTCAGGTTTGACCTATTTTGGGACTTTGATAGGCTGTCGAAGTCGGAGCGCAAGTCGAAGCAGAGATCGCGGGATCTTGGCCCCTTGTTTAGGGATTTTTGTGCTTTGGGATTATGTAACGGGTATGGGGATGTCGACCCATGGGTTTACCCATGTTTAGGGCCTTTTGTAATGTATAAATAGAAAGCTAGGTAATGTAAGTAGGAGTGGGAAAAGGGTGTAATGCTAGGTGTGAAGGGCAAGTGAAGGCCAATGTGCTAAGTGCAAGTGATAGTTGTACATGCTTTGTGCATAATATGTGAGACTTGCAAGGCTAAGTGCAAGTGACTGTAAGATATTATGTAAAGGCTTTGTGTTGTAACCTAGCTCGGGGAAGGAGGATCTGGCGAGGTGCGTGCAGATCTCTTGTCCTATGCGAAGTAGGAACTTGTGGCTCTGTGCATGTAGATGATTGACAGAAGACAATAAAGAGAAGAAGAGTTGGTGGACGTAGCCTCGGGCTAGGGGTGAACCACGTATATCCTGTATTGTGGTTGCTTTGTGTGTTATGGTTGTTTTATGACTCATATGATTAATGCTTAGTGAAATAATATATGATTAGATGAATATGATAGCTTAGTTCCTATTGATGTGAATAAGATACTAGATCTGATCTATGTTGATGTGCTTAGTTCTTGAATGTGTTGAATCTTGTTGAATATTGTGTTGTCTTGTAATTAGGGTTTATCTGTGATGTAGACAAAGGCTAAGTAGTAATGAATGACAACTGCTAAGTGATTTGTTAGAGTATTGTAATCACATATATGTGTCCCAGTTAAGGTTGCAAACATTAGAGTCCTGCAACCACCCCTGCATCTACCTCGGGTGAGACTTCATCTGCTTCGCAGGTGTTGCCGAAAGGGTCAGTAGTTAGGGTTTTGTTGGTGCAATGTTGAAGCATTGAACCCTAGGTCTGAACCTATGCCAACACCCCTCCCAAAAACATTTGTAGAGGAGTATGACTCAGAACTTATCTCTATATCTAATCCAATTTTTAAAACTAATAAATCTTTAGAAATATGTTTCATGAAAAAGGAATGAACGTTTAAATTTTACTTTTTATAATTGTGTAATAATAGTAAAAAAGGTTATGTTGTGTGTTTAGAAATGTGTTTCATAAGAAAGGAATGATCATTCAAATTTTAAATTATCATTTTATATTAATAGTTAAAAAGTTTATGTTATGTGTTTATGATGGATATTGTATATGATTTATAATAATATTTAATACAAAAGATGATGAATAATTTATTTTCATTCTATAATGATTATGAAATATTTCTATAATATTTATTATAATAATGAAGGGTATCTTATTATACATGCCGCAAGGTAGTGTATATTATACATGCCACCATGCAATATATATATATATATATAGCAATGGATTGGCAGTTGACTCACTATTAGTGTTAGGGTTGACTTTAAATTTCAGTTTTAGTTAATTATTTTTTGGATTTTTCTCAAATATTAATATACATTTATTTATTTAGTCATTGGTCTAACAATTTCACCTCTTATTCTGAGGTTGACAACGGTGTAATCATGGTTCTCAGAGATATCCCCACATCCATTACTCGATCATGAGTGATCAAGTTTCTTAGATCAAGGACTTAAAAGGGATTTGAGGAAGTCCTCTCCTGAAAGGTTGAACTGGTTATCCTCTCCCTAGAGGTACTGTATCAAAGATACCTACCAACATAGAAATTGATTCCAGCATTGATCCAAGTTGATATTGGTGGCCACCCCCTTGTTCCAATTTCCAACCGGCTCATCTTGACAATTTTCAGTTCAGCATGTTTCTCTGTAATGGAGACACTTATTTGTAATTATGGGTTCTGCACTTCTAAGGCTGTCTTGAATCCCTACACAACATCCAGGTGGATATTTTTGGTCGCCCATCTAGTCCAACTAGCCTATTTTGGCAGTTTCCATCTCAGTACATCTTTTTGTACTTTCGAAGCCGTTTTGAGGCCTTAAACATCATTTTTTGGGATTTCCACAGTCAAATTGTTGACAAACTTAGATTTTGATGGGATAATGTGTAGTTATCGAAAATACCTTTACAACGAACTATCACACGCCTAAAATGAAGATCATATGCAAACATTACGACCCCAAGAAGTTGATGTACTAACTTACCCCAACGGGGCCCACATGACTTTTGGCGCTTCATCTCCTAGGGTTAGGTTTTTGAATGTTTAGGGTTTTGGCATTCATGTTTACTATAAAAAGGCCTTCATAGCCTCATTGTACTAATCCTCTGGCAAATGAGCGTAGTCGTCATATCTCTTCTTGGAGATCTCTGCCACCATTCTAGCGAGTTTATTCACTATGTATTTTTACAGTCTCTGTACATTTCTTTCATTAATAGAAATCATGTATTGTTGTCTTTTTATATTTCTGGAAATATTTGTGTGTATTTCATTGTAATATCTTTGCTTTCATTTCGTTTCGAAAATAATCTTGATCAATGGTATCAAAGCGGACTGCTCTTGCTCGTTTTTTAGTGCATGTCCCCGACGAGGTCCGAGTATAGAAAGTTAGGTCTCGAGCTTGTCTCTCTCGAGGATAATTGCTCTCGCATGAAAAAGAAAACCTCCATGGCAGAAGAAAGGAAAAACAGCGAAACAGAAGATTTTATTAACATGTTGCTTGACAAACTCTCGCGTGACAGAGGGACGAAATGATGGAGAATTTTGCACACATCCTTCAATGCCTTATGATAGAAACAGGTGCATCTTCATCAAGCGGCCACTTTGGAGGAACTTCTCCCTTCAAGGTACAAGTTAACTTTGATATTCTCGTATTTGAAGGTCAAACAGATGCGGATGCCTTAAAAAAATGGTTAAATATGCTAGAAGGTTATTTCTCTGTTCACAATTTTTTCGACATGGAAAATATCACCTTCACACACCTCAAGTATCTCCTTCGTGTTAAACATTGGTGGGAAACTTACTGGGAGCAAAGTTCCACAAAGGAATCTGGAATATATGGGGCCGAGCCCACTTGAGATTTTTTTGTGGATGTGGTCAAGGAACAATATTACCTTGTTGATAACTATGAAGACCAGTACATGAGATGAACCAGTTCACAAATATTTACCATACCTTGCATACCAAGCTAGGTATCAAAGACTCCGAGCGGCATCTAATTCTAAAATACTGTGGGGATATGCATAAGTACATCCAAACCAAAATGGATTTCCTAAACATCTCATCACTGGGAGTTGCTTATCGATATGTTGTCAAAATCGAGTAGAAATTTAGGCACCAAAACAAACAGGAGTTTGGGTCTGGAAATATGCAACAACCAAAGCACAATAAATATGACCCTAACCAACAGCCTCTTGAGAAACAGTCCAAGACACAGGAAAAGAAGGGTAAGGGAAAGATGAAGAATGACACTAGGAAGTGGTGCGAATTCCACAAAATCCTCTGGCACAACACCAATGAATGTCGCTCAAAACAGTCATTGGTGGCCAAGATCAAAGACAAGGAGTTGAACCTTGATTCAGAATATGATCCAGAAAATAATGAAAAAATGTAGATCATCGACGCAAACCCCACTGTTATTGTTGTGACCACAATAATTCAACCAGAAGAACCAACAGATCTTGAAGAGGGGTAGTGCCTCTTCCATTCACAGATGTGGGTGAAGGGGACCCCATTGCATTTCATTGTTGATAGTGGAAGCCAGAATAACCTCATCTCAGCTGAGGTCATCAAACAGTTGGGGTTGTCGAGAACACCACACCCGTAGCCATACAACATTGGGTGGCTTCGCCAGGGACGATATCTTCGTGTCATCCAGCAATGTCACATGTCCTATGGCATCCATCCCTTCAAGAATGAGGTAGTGTGTAATGTTTCCCCTCTTGATGTCTATGATGTTGTTTTGGGCCAACCATATATGTGGAAATGTCATGTTTTTTATGAGTCTCGACCTTGTAGTGTCATTATTACTCTGGGGGGATAGCTCTACAAGATACCAGAGATAGTTCTGACTATTTTTCCACCAAAATAGTGTCACAAGGTAATCTCTCATAGTGCAAAATTCAGCCTCTTCACAATATGTTCAAAGGATGCACAGAAGGCCATTGAAACCACTACAACCTCAATGCCTTCTATCCAGTAGAAGTAGATTGTAGAAGAGAAAGAAGATATTGTTTCTTCACCTACGATGGTGCCTACACAACGCCCCGTAAAGCCCAGAGACAATAGGTTGGTGGAACAGATTCAACCCCGCCAGCAATAGGTTTATGACAATCTTCAACAAACCAAGCAGTGCAACTTCTCCAGCAAGGCATGCAACTCACCAAGATTCAGATTCAGCAAATACTTTCCTCTCTTCCCTAGCACTCAACACAATGGAAACCATTTCTTCCTAAGGGGGGAGGACTGATCCAGGTGGATATTGGTGGCCACCCACTTGTTCCAAATTCCAACTGGCTCATCTTGATAGTTTTCAGTTCATCACATTTCTCTATAATGGGAACACTTCTTTGTAATTATGGGTTCTGCACTTATGAGGTTGTCTTGAATCCCTACACAACATCCAGGTGGATATTGGTGGCCTCCCATCTAGTCCAACTGGCCTATTTTGGCAGTTTCCATATCAATACATCTTTTTGTACTTCTCGAGTTGTTTTGAGGCCCTAAACAAGTTTTTTGGGGGCTTGCCATAGTCAAACTATTGATAAAGTCAAATTTTGACAGAATAATGTGTGGTTCTCGAAAATACCTTTCCAACAGGCTATCACACGCCTAAAACGAAGATCGCATGCAAAAGTTACAACCCCGGGAAGTTGATGTACTAACTTACCCCAAAGGGGCCCACATGACTTTTGGCGCTTCATCTCCTAGGGTTAGGTTTTTGGATGTCTAGGGTTTGGGAATTCATATTTATTATAAAAATGCCTTCAGAGTCTCATTGTACTCATCTTATGGCGAATGAGTGTAGTTGTCACATCTCTTCTCAGATATAGCTACCACCGTTCTAGCAAGTTCATTCACTCTGTATTTTTACAATATCTGTACATTTCTTTCATTAATAGAAATCAAGTATTGTTGTATTTATTTGTTTCTCACAATATTTGTGTGTATTTCATTGTAATATCTTTGCTTTCATTTTGTTTCGAAAATGATCCAAATTAAACATACTGTGAGAGATGCCACGAGAGCGAACTTGCCAGTAGGTTGATTTTGTCCTTCTGAGTTTTCAATTACACTCTTAGTTTTCGATTACACTCTTGCTCAGATAAAGTAAATAGTTTGGATTTTTTCATCCAACTTTTTTGAAACCCATGGACAAAATTTCCATAACCGCAGCATCATAAATCATTCCCTCGAATGTTGTTATGTCTGCCTGTTAATTTCTCCACTATTTGGTGAAAATTTATGTTTTTCAAACCAAAGAAAAAAGAGAAAGCAAAGTATATTTTCAGTTGGCCAATCGATCAATGATTATGTTGATTGTCATGATAACTTTCATTCAATCTCCCAACTACATCCACTTAGTTTTATCAGTTATAAACTCGTCCTTGGCACGAGCTGACATAGCCTATCGATAAGCCTCGGAAATTGCATATTTTTCGTGGTATATTTGTTAATTCAAGCAAATGATGGGTAGCCAAATGATTACCTGATTCAAACGAAGAAACCAACGTTGAAAAAACAGATTGGTTAATTTTGTCATAAATCATATTACCTCTATGCGGTCTTGTTTATCATGTTTTTTTTAATTTAAAATTATTGATTTAATGAGTTATAAATTTTGTGATTTAATGAGTTAGTATATATAGTTTATTTCCCAATTTTGATATTGTATGTATAGTACATTGTTATTTTATAAAGGTTGTGATATATTTTTAGAAAGTCTTTTTTTTAAATAATAATAAAGATTTAAATATATTTAAATAAATATCTTAATTATTTTTAAATCTAAATTTTCATTTTATTTAGTAATTTATTTTGTATTATTGTTTGTTTTTTTAGTAGTGAATCAATGAATCATATTAGGAAATCATTTTTTTAATAAGATAAAGGATAATGAACATTATTTGGTTTTGTTATTTTATTTTTTACTTTTAAATTTTATATAGAGATTTTGGAGGAAAACTCTAATTCCTAAAACTAAAAAAATAATATGATTCCCTTAAGGAATAGAACTACTACCTCAAAAATATTTATGAATCTTTGATTTTCATGAGCAACATTCCAAACATTTTTATAGAGGACGAAGTGTTTTCTATAGAAGACATAAAGTTTGGGGTTAATCAACTTCCAAAATGGGAAGCTAAGGACATTGAAGGCTACCAAGATGAAATCTTAAGAATTGGAGGGCTTATCCTCATCCCTCACATACAGAAGATCTTTAGTTTAGTAGTTAAGTAGGGCTTCCCTAAACCCTGGACTTAAAGCCTCGTTGTTCATATATTTAAAAGTGGGGATAAAAGCAATCCCTCTAATTATAGTACCATTATGATTAGCCATGTCTTAACCAGCTATACATAAGCATTTTGGAAACGAAGATAAGTATATGGCTTGAAAGCCACAAAAAAGAGTTAAAGGCCCAATACATCGAGATGTTGTTGAGAACTAAGTTAAGAAGCACCAAAAAACCTCCTCTTGACAGCCAACGATGAACCCATAAATAATGTTTTTCTTTTATTTTCTTAAAATGCCATAGACAATTGTCCACCAAGTAAGCATTTGGTTTGAGCTCAAAGTCACGATACTTTAGCCCCTCATCAACACTTTTGCATGAATATGGAAGTTTAATGCCTAGTTGATCTAGAGAATCATCCCTTATAGAGCTTACTAACAAATTTGACTTTATCAAATTAACTTGCATACATGTGGATGAACTTAATAGGTCCAAGATATCTCTCAAAGCTTTGAATTTATGCACATATCCTTTAGTAAAGAGCATTACATCATCAACAAACAAAAAAATGAGTTAGAATTATGGATAAATCATTTTTTATTCTTTTCAAGGTTCCCCTCTACCTTGCATTTGTGATAGGCTTGTGTAAACCTACAACAATAATGAGGAACAAGAATGGAGACAAGGGACAACCTTTACACAACCCCCTCAAGGATCGAAATAAAGGAGAAGGAGAGCCATTAATAAGAACGACAAATGATGTTGGCTCAATACAACCCGTTATCCAATTGCCAATATCTGAATTTATCCCCATGTGGATCAAAGCTAGCTTTAGAAAAACCCAATTTACATTATCATATGCCTTCGAGAGGTCTAATTTCATAATGATAGCCAGAATCTTTTGGGACTTGATGGTGTGCATGGCTTCTTGGGCCAATTCCATTTGCATTTATCTAGCCTTCAAATAAGGGAATATTAAAAGTAATGTGTACCTAGAAGGGTGTCGTACCTTTGAAATCAATGTTTGTCAAAGATGCCTTAACTGCCATCACTAATCGTAGAAGGATCTTAGCGAATTTGTCCATCATCTCATTCCTATGTTGCGTAAGGGATTCCTCAAGCAACATCTTGAAAGGATCTCCCACTCTGGCATCTCTCTTTTCTCCCACCATGGAAGGTCGCTTGGGCTAGCAAGAGTGGTTTTCCCTAAGTGAAACTAGCTCAAGACCCAATTGTCTAGACATTAACCTCATCGGGGATATGCACCAAGAAAAAACAAGGAGGATACTACTTTGATACCATGTTGGTGTGCGGTTGTAAGAACCTAGGTTAAAGTTATCTTAACCAACAAAACCCTTCAGATACTAACCCTTTCGACATCACCTGCATGCAAGTGAGGTCTCACTCAAGGCATCTATTGGGGCTGCAGGAACCAAGTTTCTATAGTAGAGAGGGGATGGGAGGCAATCATCTTATTCATTCTTACTTATCTACTATGTGTGCATTATCTTGTGTCAGTTATCCCTTGGTTACTTAGTAATTGATCTTATGCAGTAGCATCATGATGTAAGTTACAACATAAACTATTGTCCATAACATCTATAATTATTGCATAGTGATTATATAATAAGCATATCTAGTCTAACATGCATAAACATATTATTCATCAACAATCACATGAAAATACAAGAAGATGTGGTAATTAACATGGTTCACCAAATTTGGGCTACGTCCACAACGGTTGACTTCTTTATTATGTGTTTTGTAATCATTGCAGACTTGCGCACTCCGTTTACAATAGATATATCAAGATGTATCTATCTCCATATTTCCTATTCGCTCTACAGTGAAAGCCTCTCTCTACAACTCTCCTTAAATATTCTGACATAGACTCTCGCTCATCCTCGGTCAATTCTCTCACTCTCCTTGTGAACTCCTTTCTTCCCAACTCATTACATATTTACACATGGATTCTATGCCTCAAAACCCTACTTTCTTAACCTCAAAACCTAAATACAACTCATTCTGACTCATTACAACTCATGTGGACTCTTTGTTCGGGCATGATTTTCCCATTTTTGCATCTGCATCCTACTTTTTCCTTCTCGACTATTGTTCTTATTGCTTTCATGCATCTCTCTACTTTTGCATGTCGAATTGTTTTCCTTCCTTTTCTCCCACTTTATCCTCCTACTATATTATATTGATTTATTCTCTTACTTTATTCTGTTGCTTTATTCTCTTTTCTTTCACTGCCAAGTATGCTTTTACTATGCACTTCAATCATGGATGCGCCTTCACTACGCACTCTGCTCATGTCTTCTCTTATTTTTGCTACTACTACACATCTCCTCCATACTTAGGATTTTCCTCAAAACTGTATCCAAAATTTCTTGTCCAACAGGCCCCCAACACTCACCTATGGCTCGTCTCGAGCCAGTCGAACCTGTTGCTTCTCGCTTCTGCATACTTCCCTTAACGTTTGGGAATTTTATTTTGTTGTTGTGACCTCTTTTCCGACTTCTACTTCTTTCTCCACAATATGTTCTACAACCTGTGCAGTCGGGGTGATCCAGGTGGATATTGGTGGCCACCCACCTATTCCACTTGGACCCCCACCATTACTTCTTTCATTTTTTCAGTTTCCGCACAATTTACTATTTTTAGCAGTTTTTTGGATCCTAAACTTTCGGAGCCATTTTGAGGCCTTAAACGGTGTTTTTTTTGGAAAAAAGGGAGCAAGATGCACTGTATCTCATGTTGCTCACCCAAAAGTTGTATTCCCCGGATAGATCTTTCTAACGAGGTATGGAACGTGTCAAACGGAGATCGTATGCCAAATTTATGTCCCGGGGAAGTTGATGTACCAACTTACCCAAACGGGGCCCATAGTATTGGTGTTTCATCTCCTAGGGTTAGGTCTTTGGATGTTTAGGGTTTTCCATTGTTTCTCAATAATAATAGGCCTTCAAGCCTCATTGTAACATAGTTCAGAGGCCAGTAGCCACCACATCTCTTCTCAGAGATAAGCTACCAATACCCTAGCTAGTTTATTTCCATTCTGTCTATAAGCATATTTCAGTCATTTGTTATTAATGAAATAAAGTCTTATTTCTGCTGCATCTCTGCGTTTATGTGTATTTTTGTATTTCATTGTGTTCCTACATAAATCCAGATCAGTGGTATCAGAGCAGTCTGCTCATTCTTGATCCTTCTTTGCATGTCCCTAACGAGGTTGGGGTGTAAGGAGTTGGGGCTCGATCTAGTTGAACCTTTGCAAGATCAGCCTCGCAAACCCCGATGACTGCCCATGGGGGAAGAAAAGAAAGATGAGGGAGCAGGAGATTTTATCAAAATGTTGCTCAAGGAGGCCCTCAAAAAACAAAGGAACGCGATGATGGACAACTTTGCCCAGATTCTTCAACGGATTCCCACTGGTGGCGCATCGACATCCAACAGCCACTCTGGAGGCGCCACTCCTTTTAAGGTACAAGTAAACTTTGACATTCCCATATTTGAGGGCCAAATAGATGCAGATGCCATAGATAGATGGTTGAATCTATTAGAAGGATATTTCTCGGTTCATGACTTTTCCGACTTAGAAAAGATTATTTTCGCACTCCTCAAAGCCGCCCCCCATGTCAAGGATTAGTGGGAAACCTACTCGGAGCAACAGGGCAAGGGAGAACCCTCTCTATTCTCGACCGCACCCAATTGGAATTTTTTCTGAGATGCCATCAAGGAACAATATTATCCCGTGGGGAGCTATGAGGATAAATACATACAATGGACTATGCTGCGGCAACAAAGGGACCAAGATGTGCATGAGATGAAAAATATGTTTCATACCCTACGCACAAAGTTGGGTATCAAAGATTCAGAGAAACATTTGGTGTTAAAGTACCGTAGTTTTCTGCACAGATACATTCAGGAGGAAATGGAGTTCCTTGACATCTCCTCGCTTAGTGTGGCATACCGATATGCTGCCAAGATTGAGCAGAAGTTCAAACAGAAGAAAAGAGACTTTGGGTCTACAAAGTAGAAGTAAGGTAAAGGTACCCCCAAACCGCAGAACAAAGGACCAAGCCAAGGCAGGGCAGCCCAGGACAACCCACCAAAGCCACAAGTAAAGAACAACAACACGAAGCCAAAGAAGGACACGGGGAAGTGGTGTGAGTTCCATAAGAGCTCCACTCACAACACAAGTGAGTGTTGGGCCAAGCAGTCACTAGTAGCCGAGTTGAAGGCTTCTGAATCAAATTCATGCTCCAACTTTGAATCAGAACCCGACAAGGGGAATGATAGGGGGGAGCAGATTATCGATGCGGAGCCCAACGCCATCATTTCCACCACAAAGATCTAGAAGGAGGAACCAGAAGATCCAGAGGAGGTAGAGCATCTCTTCCATTCCAAGATGTGGGTAAAGGGTTCCCCATTGCAGTTCATTGTGGACAGCGGGAGCCAGAAGAACCTCATTTCGGAAGAGGTCATGAAGCGGCTGGGCTTGTCGACCACAACACACCCACAACCATACACCATCAGGTGGTTGCACCAAGGACGGGACCTCTGCGTCAGTCAACAATTTTGCCTTCCCTACAACATCAAGCCCTTCACGGATGAGGTATTATGTGACATTGCTCCTCTTGATGTTTTTGATGTATTATTAGGCCAACCGTACCTGTGGAAGCGACATGTTGTGTATGATTCCAAGCCTCGTGTTGTTATTATCACTTTGGGCAATAAGATGTACAGGATACCGGAGATAGCACCGCCTACCACCATCTCTTTGGTTACTGCAAAACAATGCAGTAAGCTCATTTCCAAAACCAGGAAATTTTTTTTCCTGGTGATCCGCCCTCAGGGAAAGAGGAAGACTGCAGCCATGACCTCAAGACAGGGCCCCATTGCACGAAAACAACAGATGGATAAGGTCGTGGAGGAGTACGAGGACATCTTCACCTCCCCCGCAGGGGTGCCTCTACACTGCTAGGTCAAGCACCCCATCGATCTGACCCCAGGTGTGTCATTGCCCAATGGACCCATCTATCGGCGCTTTGTTCTAGAGAATAAAAAAATCAAGAGGCAGATTCAGGAGTTTTTGCAGAAAGGTCACATCCTGCCAAGTTCATCGCCCTGTGGGAGCCCGATTGTGTTGGTACAGAAGAAGGATGGGACTTGGAGACTCTGCATTGACTATCTATAACTGAACAAGATCATTGTCTAGAATAGGTACCTGATCCCACAGATTGATGACCTTCTGGACCAACTCAAGGGGGCGAAATATTTCAGCAATATCGACTTGAAGTCTAGGTATCACCAAGTACCAATCGAACCCTCTGATGTGTGGAAGACTGCATTAAAATCCAAGGAGGGCCTTTTCGAATGGTTGGTCATGCCTTTTGGGTTGACGAATTCCCCTGCAACCTTCATGAGGCTAATGGACGACATCCTACGGCCATTCACCAACTCATTTGTAGTGGTGTACTTGGATGACATTCTGATCTTCAACCAGACTTGGGAAGAGCACCTCCACCACATCCGATAGGTCCTCCAAACACTATGGCAACACAAGTTGTGTGCCAATTTGGAGAAATGCACTTTTGGCATGACCCAGGTTCAGTATCTGGGATACATTATTGATGAGCGGGGGGTGCATGTGGATCCAACAAAGATCCAAGTCATTTGGGATTGGCCAGCCCCAACCACCCTAACAAAGCTCTGTAGCTTTTTAGGTCTTGCCAATTTCTACCACAAGTTTGTGTTGGGATTCTCTCATATCACTTGGCCCTTGAGTCAAGTCACCAAGGGAGGAGCTAAAGCAAAATTCTTTTGGTCTAAATCTCAACAGAAGGCATTCGGGGAGTTGAAGCATCGCCTCTTCTCTGAACCAGTGCTCACATTACCAGACTTGCAACAACCATTTGAGATCGAGACAGATGCCTCTAACTATGCTATTGGGGCAGTCTTTACTCAACATGGACATCCAGTGGCATATCACAGTGAGACACTTTCTGACACAGTCCGTAAGTATCCCACTTATGACAAAGAAATGTATTCCATTGTGCAGGCTTTTCGGCAATTGAAGTATTACATTTTGGGAAAGGAAACGGTCATCCACACAGACCATCGACCCCTGTAGTTCATACAGACACAAGGGAAGTTGCAGAATGATCGCCATCAGAAGTGGTCCACATACCTGCAACAGTTTCATTTGAACATTAAGTACAAAAAATGCAGCACCAATAATGTTGCAGGCTGCCTTAGTCGACCACCCATCGTGGCGCTAACCACTGTTCTCAACTCTTGTGGGAACGATACTTCTGATTGGTCGCTTCTCTACACAAGTGATCCAAAATTTGACCACACATACAATACACTCTTGGAGGGTAAGCAAGTTCCCAATTTTCACCTCCAAGATGCCTTGCTTTGTCACCTGGAACACCTTTGTGTTCCTTCAAGCGAGCGTGCCAAGATGATTTGGGAGGCGCACTATAGTGAGGTTTCTAGTCATTTTGGGGTCGAGAAAACCGTGGCAGTACTGCAAAATTATTTCTATTGGCCAAACCTTCGACAAGATGTCGGGAAGTACATCAAGTCCTGCACTACTTGCGCCATTGCCAAACCGACCATCAAGAAGCAAGGCCTCTATACTCTGCTTCCTACCCCTAGTCGACCTTGGGAATCCATCTCTATGGATTACATGTCGTGCCTTCCTTCTACTAAGCATGGCAATGATTGTTTTTTTGTGGTCGTCGACTGATTCTCGAAGATGTCCATTATGATGGCCTGCAAGAAGAATATCACAGCAGAAGCCACTGCTAAACTCTTCCTTGAACAAGTGTGGGTACACTTTGGGATCCCGCAGTCTATCATCTCAGATCGGGACAGTAGGTTCCTCAGTACATTCTGGTCCAGCCTCTGGTCAATGTTGGACACCAAGCTCACCAAGTCCATAGCTTTCCATTCGCAAACTGATGGTCAAACAGAGGTCATCAACCGGATGATCGTACACATTCTGCACATGTACAATTAAAAGAATCCACACACATAGGATGAGAGCCTCCCCTATGTACAACACAACTACAATCAGGCTCTCCATATCTCAACCAGTCACAGCCCCTTTCAAGTGGGCTTGGGATTCCAGCCACTATGTCCCATTGACATAGCCATGCCATTTATGGCTACTCGGGAAGATTCAGCTCATGTCCAGTCTGAGGCTAACAAGGAAAACAGCTTCATTGAGCACATTCAACACATCCACCAATAGGTTCGTGACATCTTAGACAGAGCCAATGCTAAGTACAAGCAGCGACATGATCAACATTGGGTGCCACACAACTTCCAGGTGGGCGACAAAGTGTGGCTGCATTTGCAAAAGGAGTGCCTCATTGGACCCCACTGCAAGCTTCGTCTGCTCTGATATGGGTTGTACACCATCACCAAGGCTGTAGGGGAAAATGCCTTTGAGCTCAGCATTCCACCATTCCTTGGTCTACACCCAATGTTCAATGTGGACTGCCTTCGGCCCTACTTTCCACCTCTACTAGACACATCCGACATGGTAGAACAACTCACACCAACAGAGTTAAATCCAGACTGCATGTAACAAGCCAGAACTGATCAGATCATGGATACATAGATAAAGCACATCCAAAAACAAAGGATAATGCTATATCGAGTTGTTAAAGCAGGCCAACTCCTTCACTAAGGCAAGTGGCTCACCAGGGACCAAGTTCAGCAGAAGTTTCCTCATCTCATGGAGGAAATCAACGCAATGGGGACCATTGATTCCTAAGGGGGGAGGAATGATCTAGGTGGATAGTGGTGGCCACCCACCTATTCCACTTGGACCCCCACCATTTCTTCTTTCAGTTTTTTAGTTTCCGCACAGTTTACTATTTTTAGCAGTTTTTCGGGTCCTGAACTTTCGGAGCCGTTTTGAGGCCTTAAACGATGTTTTTTGGGAAAACAGGGAACAACACAGATCATAGATCATGTTTCTCACTAAAAAGTTGTATTCCTCGGATATATCTTTCTAACGAGGTATGGAACGCGTCAAACGAAGATCGTATGCCAAAGTTACGTCCCGGGGAAGTTGATGTACCAACTTACCCAAACGGGGCCCATAGTCTTGGCGTTTCATCTCCTAGGGTTAGGTCTTTGGATGTTTAGGGTTTTCCATTGTTTCTCAATAATAATAGGCCTTCAAGCCTCATTGTAACACAGTTCATAGGCCAGTATCCGCCACATCTCTTCTCAGAGATAAGTTACCAATGCCCTAGCTAGTTTATTTCCATTCTGTCTGTAAGCATATTTCAGTCATTTGTTATTAATGAAATGAAGTCTTATTTCCGCTGCATCTCTGTGTTTATGTGTATTTATGTATTTCATTGTGTTCCTACATAAATCCAGATCACGGGGTCGTAAGTTTTTCTTTTTTATCATGTGATGCATGCTTTACCTTGCCCTAGGTAGCTGCCAATTCCCCAACTACTCTTAATGATTCATCTTACAGTGGAACTAATTGATGTTGGAGGACCTTATGTTGGTCCCATATCTTTTTTATTTCATTGTACAACTTCCTTTGTTCCAATATGGTCATCATGTGCTCCGCTGGTGGCAATGTATTTATGTTTTCAAAATCCTTTTGCACCTTTTCCTTTGCATCCCTCAATCTGGCTTCCACTACCTTCATTTTTGGATCCTCCATTGGGTTCGTCCAAATTTGAGCACTTTCTTCATAGAGCTTTGCGCATTTCTCATCCAAATTCTTGATATTTACTACCACGACCATAGTGGTTCTTTATCTTTCTTTCCTTTCCTTTGGTGGTGTTCCCGACATGCTACGTGATTGCAAGTCTTCAATCCTTGTGCAGATGGCTTTAAGGGCTTCGTCGATTATTGAGTCTTGTTCTTGCATTATGGCCTCTACCACCATTGGTACTTCTGGGATCTCCTTATGTAGATTTTGGATTGCCATTTGTATCTGCTAGACCATTTGCTAGGAATAGAACTACTACCTCAAAAATATTTATGAATCCCTGATTTCCATGGACAACATTCAAAACATTTCTATAGAGGATGAAGTGTTTTCTATAGAAGAAATAAAGTTTTGGGTTAATCGACTTGCAAAAGGGAAAACTAAGGACATTGAAGGCTACCAAGCTGAAATCTTAAGAATTGGAGGGCCTATCCTCATCCCTCACATACACAATCTCTTTAGTTTAGTAGTTAAGTAGGGCTTCCCTAGACCCTGGACTCAAAGCCTCAGTGTTCCTATCTTTAAAAGTGGGGATAAAATAAATCCCTCTAATTATAGTACCATTTTGATTAGCCTCATCTTAGCCAGCTATACAGATGTATTTTGGAAAAGAAGATAAGCATATGGCTTGAAAGCCACAAAAAAGAGTTAAAGGACAAGTCAAATTTAGAGGATATCACTCAATTGTGGACCATCTTATTACACTTAGGATCATTGCAAAGGAGTGGCACAATAATAAAACCAAACTCCTTTGTTGTTTCATTGATTTTAGAAATAATTTTGTGTAGTATAACTAGGGAGGTACCCAATGGGAATGTGATTATGTATTATTAGTGGAAGTCATTCAATGTAAGGTGGAATAGGTCCACTATATTATTAAATAAGCTCCACTATGGTAGTTATATATAATAAATAGGCTTTCTAGAAAATTATTTCTCTAGAATGTTCCTAGAAGATAGAAAATGTTATATAAAGAAGTGAAAGCAATGTATTTGAGCATAGTGAAGAGTATTGTTATTGTAGCAAGCAAGTATTGCTTGAGAAGTTTTATCCTTCCATAAGGATTAATATATGGTGTTACCCTACCTCAAGGGTTTAGTCTACATTATTGTGTTGAATATTTTGGTGAATGGTTTGGTTTGTTATTGTTGATATTAAGGGTTATTTCTTAAGTATATTTGCAGATCTATTGCGGTACTTAACAATTGGTACCATAGCACTTTCCTTGGCCAAAGAAGGGAAGAATTGTTTTGATCTTTTTGCAGATCTTTTCTAGGGAAAAAAGAGGACGGTGCACTTCAAGTTCATATCTGAAACTTTCATAGTCGAATTTGGAAAAAAAAATTGGATATTTGAATTCCTCTCAGAAAAATACCCAATTTCAAAAAAAAAATCATCTGAAACAAAGTCTAGGAAGTGAAGTTATCATCATTTTAAATTCGGCACTTTTTCGAGGTACTTTCCTTGGCCAAAGAAGGGAAGAATTGTTTTGCTCTTTTTGCAGATCTTTTCTAGGGACAAAAGAGGACGGTGCACTTCAAGTTCATATCTGAAACTTTCATAGTCGAATTTGGAAAAACAAATTGGATATTTGAATTCCTCTCAGAAAAATACCCAATTTCAAAAACAAAATCATCTGAAACAGAGTCTAGGAAGTGAAGTTATCATCATTTTAAATTCGGCACTTTTTCGAGGTTTTTTCGAAAACAGTCGCGTGATTTCCACTGTAAGTTATTTTGTTAAAAACCATAGTTTTATTTTTGGGTTATGGAAACCAAGTTATTTTTTACTGGAAAAAATGATGGCCCTAGTATTGAACAATTCCTCAAGGCCCACAAGTCAGAATGGAAAGAGATGTGGAGAATTTATTTAGTCTTTTATCTTAGAGAAGATGTTGGCACATGGTGAAAAACATTGGACTAGGTCAAGATGAGGCGGATTTCCGATGAAGAAATTGAAAAAGTCTTTTTAGAAAAATGTTCTCATGCAAAAGAAAGAAGCAATGGTTTATTTTCATGTGGAAATTATATATTACAGGTTCATGAATGTATTCATAAAGAAAATATCTTTGTTTATATTAACCCTAATTGCCTGCATAATTTTATTAATGTTCAGTTGGTTAATAGATTGCAAGTTCATGCAAAGAATGTTCAAATCACACAGGTTGAGGGTGAAAATGTTCAATCTTTTAAATATTTGAAGATCGCCATGGACAAATATGTGTTGCATTCATATTTTTATGTTATGGATATGGATGAAGTGGATATTGTTTTGGGATATCCTTAGATAGAATCAGTGGGTACCATTAATGTTAATGTGCAAAAGAAGTTTTTGAAGTTGTGGTACAAGAAAAACAAAATCACCTAGCAGGATGTGTCTCTTAGTAAGAAAGATGGGCCCACAGAGGCCAGCAAAGAAGTTATTTCAGAGTCCGAAGTTGAATTAGAGGCAGATTCTACATAAGGAGATGAAGAAAAACCACATGAAGGTCATAATGAAGAAGCTAAGAGGTCATTGAATCAAAGGCACAATGTGTTGAAAAATTGAAGAACAAAGAACAGATTCCTACAGTTGTTGTATATCATCATCCACATCATATCGAGAAACAGCAGTGATCAAGGTAAGGGCGTGAGCATCGACACACTTATGCACCAGCAAGGAACCAAAAAGGAAATCAATCCAAAGGTTCATGGAAGCATATCAACACTACATGAAGACATCAGGCTAGACCCAAGTTTGGATCTCAACAGGTTTCCAACAAAACCCTCTAAAACTACCGGCCCTCCTGGTAAACCAGAAGGCAACGTTGTGCACAGAGTGCATCGCGCAGTCTCACCCAAGATAGCTTTATGGGTGACTGCAATGCTCAAGTTCTTACAGTATAGGAATTTTTGGGTATCTGGGGGTGTATTATATCTTATTCATGCGTTAATCTTGTTATTCATTCAAGTATTTCCAGGATTCATTTATCTTTAGGCTCATGCGTGCATTCTAATACATCTAGTTAATCATTCATTCATAAGATAACCATTAAAAGGAATTAATCATTCAATAAACACCACATATAACACAGGTTTTATCATGGTTCACCCCCTCCTGGGCTACGTCCACAAAGATTTGGCTTCTTTGCTCTTTTATTTAGTCTGTTGCACAATCTAGCATTGTGTGCAATACATCTTCAATCATACAGTCATGAAGAGGTTCAAGAACCTCTGTGAGGTGGACTAAATCACACTAGGATCCTCAGCCTGTGACCTAACCCTCAAAATCCATCTTTCTTAACTCTTCTAAAACCTTATTACAATCATAATAACCATCATCAACTCTCCAAACCCTTATGAACCCCTAACCTAGACCTCCTAGGTTCTTATTTATATTATTTTACAAGATTGTAGCCATTACAATCTTTATCAAAAAACCTAAACCTATCATGGTTAGGCTTTCCTGCCTTCTCGCCACTTTTTTTCTCCTCTTTGCATGATGCTTTTCCTCTTGCATGTTTCTTTTCCTCTTGCATGTTGTGTTTCTTGCCACATGTTCTTCTCCAAAATTATGCATGCACCCAAAATATCATTTCCTCTCAAAATAGGTCTATGCCCAACAGACCCCCAACACTGATATGTGGCTCATCCTGAGCCACTCAAGTGGTGTGTGCTCCCTGAACAACCTCTGCCAAGATATGGAATTTTCCTTCTAACTCTTCCCCTTTTGTTCTAGATTATGCAGCTTTCCCTGTGATCTCTTCTACCCTCTACGTTGTGATATGCTTCTTGAGAGACTTTACACTTGCAGCATGGTCCTGTGCCATTTTTGGTTTTTCCTTCTCCAGTTTCACAATTATTTTCATTTCTTTCTCTTGGAGAGGTTCTAACTGGGCTTGCATGGCATGCTTGTTATTTTTCACAGTCTTCAGCTCTGCTTGCAGGGTCTTCATTTCCTGCTCGCCCTTCACTCGCTCTATAATGCTCATGCAATTTTTTCGTTGCTTCATCTCTTGGATTGCAATTTTGATTACATCCTCTTGTTGGTCTAATTGTTGGACCCTATCATCTTCTTCCAACGTCGTCCATAGTTGTGCGGTCCTGTCAAACAATTGTGTGACCTTTTCAGCTTCTTTCTCCATCATTTCCACTTGCAAGGTTGCCTGTTGTTCCCTTTCAACCATAACTTCAGGAGGAGTAGTTGGGGTTATTTTTTCTTTAAATTCCTCGATCTCCTTCTTGTAGTCCTCGAACATCTACGTGATGGTTTGGATATTTTCTTCTTCATTTCTCATTGCTGCATGCGCGCTGTCTGGAATTCTTGTGAAGACTTCCTTCAACTTCTACTCTAAGTTGTCTATGCATTGTTTATCTTATTTTGTCTCTAGATTTACCTGCTCGACGACCATATCAAGGGCATCCTTGCCATTTTCTGTTACCTGTAATTCTATTGTGTATGTCCTTGCTTACAATTTCACTTCCTGCACGACACTGACTTGCAGTTTGCATAATGCCTTTGTTGGTATTCTTGCCAATACCAATAGTACCTATGCTAGATATTTGAGTGGTGTCTGGGATATGGCCTCGTTGACCTGCAGCATCTCTATTTTTATTTGGAATCTTGAACTTGCTTTTGCTATGGTCTGGATGGTGTCTTCCTCATTCAGTGCATTCCTTTCCTTTGCTTCTGTCATTGGAGAGGATTGGTTATGTTCCCCTTTCATGCCTTTGCGCTGCTTGTATTTTCTCTAAGACCTGCCTGATATCAACTAACTCATTACGTATCCCTCCTCTTTGGTTTTCATCCTCTTCAAAATCCTCCGCTGCGTGATCCTATACTCTCTCTGCAATAAGATCGACATCATCCTCGGTGATTTTATACTCTAGGATCTGTTTATGGGCCTTGGCCTTCTAGCACGGCCCCCCTGTATGTATAATCGATCGTTTGGGTGGCCCTGTTTCTTGTGGAGTGGTTGTCGAAGGGGTTTGCTACGTCATTGTGTCCCTCCTTCCTTGTTCTTCCTACATCAGGGAAGTGTCCTTCTTTCCTATCTATGCATCCTTCTTTAGAGCATTTCCTTCTTCTGCAGTGTTGGATTTTGATTGGGCTTTCCCTGCTATGTCGATTTCTTGGGTGCAACATTGCCTCCTGCAAGTGTCTTGGACAACCCTGCTTCCACTTCTTTTCCCTTGGGCATGCCCTTGGTGATTATTGGGATCCTTCATTCATCCTACCAGTCTCTCATTTCCATCTCAACTTCTTCTCCATTGATGCAGAATCGAAGTTGCAGCCATTCTCTCATTGGATCCATGTGCGCTTAGATCCACATGTTGTGCCTCGTAGCCCTAAAGTTGGTTATCCCTTGATATTGCATGACCACTTCCGAACTTGTCCTTCAAGTGTTGGCTATGTTGTCTTGGATGTAGCTGAGATACTGAGCAAAGGAGTTGGCATTGCCACTTCTTTGCTTGGGGTCTGAAGTGCTTCCCATTGACGTGTACCGGGTTGCACGACAATGGTCTACTCTATCATAGAAATAGGAGTAGGGAGGCTCTTTCCACCTAATTAAGGTTATCAGGATCAACATCCATGAGTAGTGGAACTATGTTCCCAATTCTTGCACATCTTTCTAGTCATCTAGGAACAGGTTCAGTAAATATGGGGCCCAGTTGGGCATGGTGTTGTTTACGCATTGTGTTGCTACTGTGACAACCCCTGCAAGGACCTCCTCCTTGTGGCATTTGCGTAGCAATTTGCACATCATTAGTTTTGTGGCCATACTGGTGGTTGCATCGTTGATTCTCTTGATAATAATTCTGCATGAGCCTCTTTTCATCCCGTATGTCTTCTTCATCTCTTCCACGAGAGATTTTTCTTTTGTTTTTTCGTCCAGGTACTGCCCAGGACTCTCGCCAATAGATGGCAGGAATGTGATGAAGGCACTGAGCTCTACGTCAATGGAGATGGGTTCTTCTAACCATAAGAATCCTTCATGGAGGACTGCCATCAACTGCTTGATGCAGTAATTTACCTCTTTCCCCTACCAAAGTGGGGAATCTCTACCAGGTTCGGGATCCTTATGTTTTGCAGGCCTGCCATGCATTGCTTTAGTTGTAGTATTGGGTCTCCAAATGGCCCTATGCCTAGGCTCTCCATGTACACCTGTTGTGCAAATTTTGGGAATTCATTAGTGTCAAACACATCATGTTCTATGTATCTCAACCTTCCCATTCAACCCAGTAGAGTTTGCGTTTCCTACACTCCCTTTGGAATGCACGGTAAAATAATTGAGGCGTCAGGTTGCTTGTGTGGGGACCACGTGATGGGTTTCTTTCCCTTTCTTTTTAGCGGCACACTGGAGGTCCTAGCCTCTGGTTCTCTCTCTTCCCTACCTGACTCTGGATGCCCTATGATGTCTTCAATATGTACTTATTATTGTTGCGCGGACCCCACCACAAGTTGCGGTCTCGGTCTATCAAACTCTATTTTCTCGTTGTCGCCACCATTCTTTTTGTGGGCTACCTCGGCCCTTGCATGTTGATGTGGGTTGCCTGTTGTGACTAGCTCATGGCTCTGCACATTGTCGTGCAAGTCAATATCCATCATGGTCATCGTCGGGGCTTGTTCTTCTTCCTCGACTAGTGTGGTGCTCACTGGTTCGACCTACGGTGAGGAAATTGCGTCAACATCGACGATTCTCTCTGTTTGTGTCATTTCCTACTCCTACTCTGCGGTTTCTTGTGGTGACCTGAGAATGTTGCATGTTTTCTATGCAGTTTGTCTTAGTGCACCAACCTTTGGAGGTACCATAGTGGGTAATTCTTTCTTTCTCGATTAAGTTCAGGTTGCTTCGATCTCTATACTAGCCTATTCGCCTCTCGTCTTCTTGCTCGTTAGCTTCGCGAGTTTGCAAATGAACAATAAGTCTTGTTTGGCCCGCATTTCCATTTTATAAGGGCATCATAATTGCCCTGAATCTTCTCGAAGAAGTTTCTTTGGTTGTTATTAATGCATTGAATCTTGTCAAGTATGCTTCATTTAGTTTCATAAATGCCCAATTCGTGCCTTTTTTCCCTAACGACCATTTTTTCCTTTTCCGACCATTGAATCCTTTTCCGGTGCACTGCACTTTTTTGGTGTGTCATGCATTTCTAATATGACTTTTCCTTAGTGCACGTTGTTTTTCTTTCTATCCACAATATGCTGCACTCGGTGACTTTTTCTTTTTGTCACGTTGATTCCACTATCTCTGCACATGATATTTCCCAGTATTTTTGTATTTTCTTTCTTTTCTACTTTTGTATTAATTTTTTTCCTCTTTTTCTCCTTTTATTTGTTTTTATCATTTTTTTTGTCCTAATATCTGCTATAGTACACTATATACAAGCATTTTCCCACTTTGTTGTAACTTTTAAGGGTTAGTAGGTCAATTGTCCCTGTACAGTTTCAATCAACTACCATTGATCATTCCTTTCAGTTCTATTCCTCCCAAGTCTTTTAGTTGCACAGATCCCCCATCTATGATAGTGTTTACTTCATATGGCCCTAGCCAATGCATCCTAAACTTACCAGGATGTTGAAAAAATTTACTATCATAGAGAAAAACTAGGTCTCCCTCCTTAAAAATCTTATTTTTAATATGTCTATCATGTCAGGCTTTGTCTCTTGCTTTCTGTACTTCCTAGTGAAATCCTGCCAGAATTTTTTCCTCTTCTATTTCCATTAGTTGACTTAACCTTTCCCTTACTGTGCCTCTTTCTGTCATATTGGTAATTGCTACTACACGCAGACTGGGTACCAAAAATTCTAATGGCAATACTGCTTCCTACCCATACACCAATATGAATGGTGTTTGTCTTGTCAATTTTTTACATGTGGTCCTATATGCCCATAGTACTGCTGGTATTTTCAATTCCCATTCATCTATGTTGACATTGCAGATCTTATTCAAATCATTTTCCAAGATCTTATTGAAAGCTTATACTATTCCATTTTCCTGAGGATGGTATGGTTTACTCTTCTGGTGATAGACCTCAACCTCCTCAGTCATAGCCTTGATGGTATTGTTGATAAAATGAGTGCCTTGGTCATTCATAAATATCCTTGGACATCCAAATCTGGTGATCACTTGCTCAAACAAGAAGTGTGTTGTTGTCTCTATGCTACAGTCTTTGACTGGTACTGCTTCTACCCATCTCGTTAAGTATTCAGTCGCAGTAATGATATATCTAGCTCCTAATATTTTTGTTGGTGGATTGATTGGTCCAACAAATTCTATTGCCCATTTGTCAAATACCTGTAGAGTCACTTTTTTTCTTAGAGGCATCTCGTCCCTTCTGTTGGGTTCACCAACCCTCTGACAGACATCACATTTCTGGCAATATTCCTTGGCATCTTTATGGATTGTTGGAAACCATAATCATGCATGCAATACCTTCTACGCAGTATCTTTACTTGCATAGTGTCCTCTAGCTATACCTTCATGAGCTTCTGCCAAAATCCTGGGCCTTTCATGTTCTAATACACACCTTCTCAAAATGTTATATGCACCCATCTTGTATAAATGTCTTGCAATAACTTGATAGTTTGCAACTCTGACTACCATATTTTTCTTCTACGTCGTGCTAAACTCTTGCGGTGCAATCCCTGTACTTAAGTATTCATAACATCAGTGAAGTATTCATCAGCTACCTATACTGAAAATAATTGTGCATCGGGAAAATTGTCTTCCAAGTTAGTAGGTTCCTCTCCATTAGTTACCCTTTGTTGGGGTCCTATAATTATAGGCGAGTCGATTCTTCGACTGTTGATTTGACGTTTTCCCTCGTGATGATGAAGTCTGGCTCAGGTGATTTTGTTTCCTCCCTCCATTCATGTCGCTAAATCCCCCATCAACCTTGTTGCATCCTTCATCCGCGCTCTCCCTTGTCCTGTGGCCCCATCGATTAATTTTCCCACCTTCCATCCCTGAATAAACAAGACTTAGGATGAACAAAATGACAATAAAAGCAGTTAGATTAACTGATAATGTTAATGTAGTTAGTTTAATAAACTAGATTAGCTGATAATTTGTGGGTTAATTAATAATGAATCAATTGTTAATTAACTAATTAATTAATGGCTAATAATTAAGTTAGTATTAGTAACTAGTTAGTCTTAAATTAGAAAAAGATAAAACAATTTAAAAAGAAACAAATATAATAAATAAAAATAAAATACTTAAAACAAAAACCAAAAATATAATAAAAATTATATTATATATAATATAAAAAACATTCAAAAAACAATTATAAAATAAAACACAAAAAACATATTAAAAATATAAAACAAATGAAAACTAAACAAAATAAACCTAAGTCTACTCGTCCCTATCCCCTACGTCACTCCACTCACTACCCCACCTCACACTCCACTCATCCCCCCATACGTCACCCCCACCTCACCTCCCACTCTACCCTACCTACCTCACTACCCCCAAAACCCATGCACATCTCCATGCAACTGCGCCCCCCAT
>ML777892.1:708955-729800 GCA_009831015.1 Picea engelmannii | reverse complement strand
CAACTAAATCAACGACCCAGGTTCAATTCCGGACCCCCCCGGGCGTTCGACATTTAACGAGGGGGGGGGGGGTCTGGAATGTCGCTTTCCCGCCAAAAAAACCACTTTCCCCATTTTTTGCCAATATTTGTCTGTGTTACCATGACTTCGTCCGAGGCAGTTTCTGGGCAAACGGAGACGTATTTTGAAAATCCGAGAGAGGTTTTTTCTCAACATGGGCTGAGGAACAAAAACCTCTTTCATTTGTTGCAACGGGGTCACGAGAAGAGAGCATAGAAGACATCTTCGAGGCCTACTTTTCCAGATTTTCCATTTTCCGTTTCAGTCCCGATCTTTCAGGAGCTGTCACGACCAGCTGGGGACGAATTCGGCAAAACTGAAAGAGTTTTTTGTCCAGCACATTCCCATATACAATAACCTCTTTCAGTTTTCACCCAGGTGTCATCATTGGAGATACAATCACGTCTTCTCGGACTCCTGTTTCGCAGAAAATTGGTTCGTCTTTAATGGCAAACTGTTCCAAATTTTGGGGGAGTGGTGGCTATTTTTGGCCGAGGTGGTTGAACCGACTCCCGAAACTTATTGAGGAGACCTCTCCTATTTATTGATATGATTTTAAGGTAAAAGGGTTGGATCTTCACGCCCTGTGTCTATCAAGCTGTAACATTTTTGAAGAGATCTGTCATTAATGAAAGGAAGGCACTTTACAGGATTCCTGCGTATGTTCACTGGTGATGTGATTTTCTCAGTTAAATTTTTTCTTGCTCTGTAATCATCTTTTTTTTCTGAAACTAATCTTTAAGAGTAACGTATGTCTCGGGATTTATCTCTGATACCCTGTTTTCGATTCTAAAAGATTTAAATGTTTATGTTCTGATGTTTTCAATTAAGGAATTCTTAACTGCTTCTTAGTCGAATTTATCCTTCTCACCCTTTCTTTTGTCCATCATTTAAGCTGCAAAAGATCCAATGAATACATCATCTCGCCCTGTGGAAGTAATCTTTCCTCGTTCATGGTTGTATTTTATTCCTAATTAATTACAGACCCCATAGCCCAATGGAGGAGTAGACTGTCTCAACCCATTCAAAAACACTTTGACAACAAAGCCCATTGTTTTCATTAACTAGCCTAATATCTCTTCAAACAAAGCTATATCAGACAGAGAGATCCCTCTCTGAGTCTTGGAGGGCTAGATCCAAGACTCGAAGTAGTTTTGATGTTGCCTCTGTGACTGCCTTACAGCCTTAGGCAAATTACAGAGTGCTAACACCCTTGACAGGTGATCAAGTCATGCATTCAGCTTCCCTGGTTTGACTATCACTTCAAAATAAAATTCTTGGAATAACAATAGCCATCTACAAATCCTCCCCCCCCCAACACTGGCTTGTTGACTAGATATTTGAGGGCGGAATGGTCTATGAACATTTTAAAATGTTTACCCAGTAAGTAGCGCCTGAGCTTCTGAAGTGCATATACCATGGCTAAGCCTTCTCTTCCTATGGTGTTTTAATTATGCTATGATTTTGACAATTTTTTACTTGCAAAGGCTATAGGATGGTCTAAGTCCCCTGCTCCTAGTTATGCCAGAATTGCTCCAAGTGCTATGGTTGATGCATCTAAATGCATATGAAATATATTTTCCCAATCTGGGAATACTAGGATAGGTGTTGTAACCATCTTTTCTTTTAAAGTGTCAAATCCTTGTTGACAGTCCTCATTCCACTAAAATCTAGTGTCCTTCTTTAACATTTTTTCCATTGGTGCAGTAATATGTGCATACCTCTTTATGAATTGCATGTAATAGCTTGTATGTCCCAGTGTTTCTCTTAATTGGCGCACTGACTTTGGTGGTGGTAAATTTACAATGACTGCAATCTTAGCATGATCCACTAGTAAACCTTATTTGCGCACTATGTGTCCCAATAATATTCCAAAAGGTGTCCCAAAAATGCATTTATTTATGTTCAATGAGATCTGACATTGCCTGCATCTTTCCAACATGAGTCTTAACACTTCTACATGATCTTTTAGGAGACTATATATAGTCCAGTCATCCAGATATACTTCTAGAAATTGATATATGACTTCCTTAAAAGCAGCTATGACTACTCTTGAAAATATGGTTGGTGCATTCTTGAGCCCAAATGGCATGATTGTATATTGTTAGGATCCCCATTCTGTAGAAAAAGTAGTCTTATACATGTCCTCTGGAGATACTTTGATTTGATGGTAACCTGAGAATCCATCTGTAAATGAATATGCTTCCTGGCCTCCTACATTCTCTAATACATCATCTGTAAAAGGGGTAGGGAAAGGATCATGTAAGAAAGCATCATTCAGTTTCCTTGAATCTACACAAATCCTTATCCCCCCTTGTTTATTTTCTTGGACTACCATAGGACTTATCCATTCAGATTCCTCTATTGGTTTTATGATACTAGCTTCCAACATTCTGTCAATTTCTGCTTTCACTTTCTGCTTATATATTGGATTTAGTATGTAAGGTCTCTGCCTAACAGGTCTTGCCTCAGGTTTGAGAGGTATATTCATCTCTCCTAGCTCCCCTGCTATGTCTTTCATCTCTGTAAGGTTGTTGGGAACATGTCACTGTATTCATGTAGTAACTATGTTATTCTTTATATTGTTTGTCCATCCCAATAGTCTCTAATACTTGTCATTTTAGGATTGTCATTTGTCCCAATGTTAACTTTTTTAACTTTTATTGGTGCAGCAAATACTTATGACTCTAGAGATGGACCTTCCACCTCTCTTTCTCCTTCAATATCTATAATTTGATGTTGTGTGGATCATCTTCATCTAGTGCTTCCTCTTCAACATGATAACATGGAAGTAGTTCTTTGACTATCTGTCTATTCCGTTGTTGATATTTTGTCATGATTTCAACCTCTGGCTCATCAATAAATACCATTCCTCTTATCTACTTCAACGTTGAATCTATGTTGGGGTTCTCATGTTCAAATGAGAAATTTACTACAAAGTTTTGTTGTAATGTTGTCCATTATGTAGTGCCTCTGTGCATCTCCTGGTCTATATACCAGTTCTCTGGGATTCCTTCCTATGTATGGATAAAGTGATGAGGCCATTCTTCTGGTGGTGTCATCCTCCATTGTGTCTTTCACTTCTCCAAGTGTTCCATTGGTGTTCTTTTCCCATCGTACCTCTGCATTTTATTGCTCTCCTACTCTGCGCCAAATCTCATGCGCAGTAATCGTTTACATTGTTATCAGTCCTAAATTGTTTCTTTGTGTGCACCCAACCATCTTATAGGTGTGGCTTTGAGTGAAATATCTAGGGCTAAGAGTCTATGATTTTCTAACACTTCTTCTTCATATTTTGTTAGAAATTCCTCTAAGGAATTTACCCCATGAAAACTGGGAGGTTCTCTTATCTCTGAACCAACCCATCTTATTGCGCAGTCTATTCTTGCGCACCTTCTTGTGGAAACTTCATGTAATCATTGTTTTCAATTCTCCAAACATATATCTGAGTCGGAAACACATGATGTAATGTTTCTCTAGCTGAGTACCCCATCTGCAGTTTGGTTAACATAATCCTCTTCTCGCGTGGTGGTTATGTACAACTGGCTTATTTCTTCCAGATCCAAACAAGTGGGCTCTATAAACCTCTCTCCTTCTGATGAATCTAATGGTGCAATGACTCTATATTCACCTGATTAAAAATTCATTTTCCTTGTCTTCAGGTTGATTATGGCCTGGTTATCATATTCCCAATCCAATCTAAGCAGTGTTGGATAAGTTGTTGTACCATCTACTATCTCTTTTAGTTCAAAATATACCATAGTGCGCACTCCATCCAAATCTATTATCACACCTTTAAGCCTTCCAATCGGTAACACTTTGTGTTGATTTGCTAATTTCAACTGGACAGGTGAATAGCCTAGTGTGGGTTCTCCCATACACTGCTATGTCTTCTTAGGCAAGACATTTACTTAAGAGAACAAGTTCAGTATAATATGACCCATATTGTAGTCCCCAGTGTTAGCATTTAGTCAGAATTCCTTGCTTGTCCTTCTTCTTGTATGGAGATCATTGATTATTTTCTGCTCTAATTTCCCTTCTACCTCTATGTTACATCATTCTAGCACATTTTGTAAGATCTTGACATATGGTGGATCCTTCAATAACTTAACACATAATTGCAAAAAAAAAATTATGTTACTTACTTTCTCTAAAGGTTGTGCTTCATTGGTATGGTCCATTGAGGATGGAATTTCATACATTGGTAAGTTCTAGGTGTGTTGCTCAGCTGATGTAGATGCAACATTATGCTTGAGAAACTCATGTCTCACCTCCTTGAATGTTTCTTTTTCTTTCCGTGAATCAAACTGCTTTTGTAGTTCAGTATTATTTTTAACCCATTGGTGTTGCGTTGGATATTGTTTTACTTCTTCAATTCTTGTCTTGGCTCCTCCTTGGGTGACTATATTGATGTTTCTCCCATCATGCATGGCTTCTACAAAAATCCACTGGACATTATGGTTGTTCTGATTCCTTCTTTCTTGGATATTTCCCAACAGTGTTGGACAGTCTTTTGTGTCATGGTATGTTGCGCGACAGTACATATATGTCGTAGATGTAAGTGGACACTCCCTTGCATAATGTCCTCACTGTTGGAATTTGTCACACACTACTTGACCTATGCCTCATCCAAATCCTCCTCTACCTTGTCCTCCACATTTGTATCCCCCTCAATCTCCTCGCAGTGTGTTGTACTAAGGTACCTGGTTATATTGTGCGGGGTTATATTGTGGCTGCACATTGTTGTATTTCAACTGGGAATTATTATACTGTTGTTACGCATTGTTGTATGGAGGTGGTACCTAGTTGAAATGAGGTGAAACTTGTCCTGCCATCATTTATTCTTTCACCCTATAATTATATGAAGTTATTTCTCTCATCAGCTCCATCGTCCTACAATCTTTATCATCATGACCCACTGACTTGCAAAAATTGCAGTATTTGGGTATTGTCTTATACTTCTGCATCATTGGATAATGATATGGATCATGCCCGTGCATTTTACAAATCTCTCACCATGGTGCTTTTGTTGGAAAATTGTTTGGTAATCATGTTTGCATATATTGTGCGAAAGTTGGAAATTCGTTCTTATGGTGTCCTTATGTCCTGCATGTGGTACACTAAACAACTTCTCTTTTCTCTTTTCCCTTATTATGGTTAAGTTGAAATGTTAGGTTTTTCAGATCCTCCTTCAACTCCTATATTGTTGGATCTGTCTTCTAATACTAGTTCTCTTTCAGTTGTAAGGCTGATTACAGAGCATGTGCCTGAGTTTGGAACTTATGTTGTCTTAATCGGTATTTCAAATGTCGTAACAGTGAATTCACAAATAAGTTCCTATGTTGCATGTCAGTAATTGCATACTTCAATTTCCCTTTCAAACGTTTAATCCTCTTATCAATATCCCAAAAATACTCACCTGGTTTTTGCCTGATTTCAATCATTTCATTCATATACTGATCTTCTAAGTTGGACTTCTAAAATTCATTTATCAGTATTTTTTTCACGTCTGCAATAGTCCTTGTTACTCCTAGTGGATTGTTTACATATAGACTCATATACTAGTCCAGTGCGCGATCTCTTAGCGTGATAGCTAACTGTGTGAGTTTTGTATCCTCGTCTATGATCTGTTTTTCTTCCTAGATCTTCTCACATATGAATAAGTGATTCGTAGGGTCCTCTCATGCCTCTCCCCAAAATCTGGTAATCTGATCCTGGGATCATGTCCTACCATTTGAAACTGTGTTGAACTACTACCTTCATGTGGTGTAGATACTTGACTAATACTTCTTGAATTGGCTCCCCCAGTTGATGCTCCTTGACTGGATCTTTGTCATGTCGTTCTTCTTCCACTAAAATTTGGTTGTCTAGATGTTGGTGTACTAGTCTCACTTGGGGTTGTAGGTTCCACGTTGACGGTGATCTGGATTGGATTTTTTCCTTATGTCCCTTCCCTGGACCTCCTATTTTCCTTTCATGTTTTGCATGTAGGATTTACTCAATATTCTCCACATCTTGGAGATCCTCCACCTCTTCTTCATCGCTTGCCAAGCCCTCTCTATCAAATATGGATATCTTCTTATTATTCATCTTATATTGGTAGGGTGCTCCACTACGCGTCTTTCTAGTTGTTTCCATTATCTATTTTATCTGGTCTTCCTCCATCATGATTGGGTCCATGTCCTCCTACTTCTTTCCCGTATCCATCTCCTCCTCCATTTCTCCACCTCATGTCAGTGCTTCCCCACTTCCCCCATGCACACAGGGAAGTTTAGTTATATGATTCCATGGTCATCACACCGTTGTTATAAAGTAAAATTTTGATTGAAGTATACATTGATATGATATACCTACCTCTAGGTCCTTTTAGAAAATATTGCTATGTTGCATTGTAAGACTTCGCGGTATCTACTACAATTTCAGTGATAAACCTTGCAAAAATATTGTCTAACCAGAAATCTACTGCGCACGTAAATTTGTTATTAACTTGTTGTAACTGCATGATATCCATAGGATTCCACTCCAACTATCTGATTTGATTTGTTGGGTGGTTTTATTTTAACCTTACTAACCACTCATGCAACAAATGCGGGAAATCACAGAAAAATATCTCATGCAAGTCGTTAAAGATGTATTTGTCAAGATATTTTCATGGTGTTAACTTAGGGTTTCTATTATCCTTCTGTGCAAAGTCAAGTTCCTTTGTTTTCAACCATATTTCAATCTCCACCTTCATTGGATTCCATGGCCTGAAAATTCCCTTCTATAATTTCATTCTTCATGTGTTTCTTGCACAGATCTCGTCCACTCAATCCTATGCAGTTCCAGCCAGCAATAAAACTATTTGTTGGTTATATCTCTCTTTCACTTCTTAGGCTGAACCAGGTTCAAATCTCAACAGGTTTCCAAAAAAACCCTCTAAAACTATAATCCCTCCCAGTAAACTAGAAGGCAACACTGCACACAAAGTGCACCACGCAGTCTCACCCGAGATATATTTATGGGTGAGTGCAATGCTCAAGTTCTTATAGCCTAGGAATGAGTGGGGATCTGGGGGTGTATTCTATCTTCTTCATGCATTAATGTTGTTGTTCGTTCAAGTATTTCCAGGATTCATTCATTTTTAGGCTCATGCATGCATTCTAAGACATCTAGTTAATCATTCATTCATAAGATAACCATTAATAGGAAGTAAGAATTCAATAAACATCACATATAACATAGGTTTTACCATGGCTCACCCCCTCCTGGGCTACGTCCACAAAGATTTGGCTTCTCTGCTCTTTTATTTAGTATGTTGCAGAATCTAGCATTGCACACAATACATCTTCAATCATACAATCATGAAGAGGTTCATGAACCTCTATGAGGCGGACTACATCACACTAGGCTACTCAGCCTGTGACCTAACCCTCAAAATCTATCTTTTTTTACTCTTATAAAACCTTATTACAATCATAATAACCATCATCAACTCTCTGAACCCTTTTGAACCCCTAACATATAACTAATAGTTTCTTATTTATATTATTTTGTAGGCTTATAGTTGTTACAATCTTTATCAAAAACCTTAACCCTATCATGGTTAGTCTTTCCTTCCTTCTTTCCACATTGCTTCTCCTCTTTGCATGCTGCTTTTCCTCTTGCAATTTGTTTTTCCTCTTGCATGTTGCCTTTCCTGCCACTTGTTCTTCTCCAAAATTAGGCCTGCACCCAAAATAGTCTTTCCTCTCAAAATAGGCTTGTGTTGAACACATGGCAACATCGACAAGATGTAGATCCAGATCAGGGTGGCAAGGCAGCATTTGCACATCATGTTGATCTTCCATTAGGATGGATGGATGGTCGTACTTGATACCAGTTGGATACATTGTTTAGTTGATCTTATTGTATTGTTTCTTCCTATGTTTCAAGGATGAAATATGTGAAGGGGGATGGAATGTAGTATACATAGGGAGGTAATATCAGGTACCTAGGGAGGTACCCAATGGGAATGTGGTTATATATTATTAGTGGAGGCCAATCAATGTAAGGTGGACTAGGTCCACTATATTATTAAACAATCCCCACTATGGTAGTTAGATATAATAAATAGGCTTTCTAGAAGATTCTTTCTCTAGAATATTCCTAGAAGATAGAGAATGTTATATAAAGAAGTGAAAGCAATGTATTAGAGCATAGTAAAGAATATTTATGTTGTAACAAGCAAGTATTGCTTAAGGAGTTTTATCCTTACATAAGGATTAATATATGTTGTTACTCTACCTCAAGGGTTTTGTCTGCATTATTGTGTTGAGTATTTTGGTGAATGGTTTGGATTGTTATTGTTGATATTAAGGGTTATTTCTTAAGTATATTTGTATATCTATTGAGGTACTTAAAATTTTGAGACAATTCCTAGGACTAACCTTTGGAATAGGTTAGAAAAGCTAAAAGTTTCTTCCGAGATGAGAGTTATTGCATTAAGGTTATATGAGAATGTCATTTCCAATTTTAGGAACACTTAGGGCTGGTTAAAAGAAATTAACTATAATATAGGAGTCAAGAAAGGTTTTCCTTTATTCCCTACCCTCTTTAGCATATACATTGATAAGTTAGAATATTGTTTGTGTTGGGTTGTGACAACACATACCCTTGCAGTTATATTCATTTTGAGGTTTCTCAAGCGCTTGGCCTTCACTACTACATATTGAAAAATTTGCGACGACTACTTGCGACGAAAGTACCCTTTCGTCTCACAATTGAAGATAAAGAGTTTAATTTTTCAAAAAAAAAAAAAAGTCCAACCCCCATTCATCACTCTTGAGACGAAACCAGATATACATCTCAAGAGCGATGAATGTGAAGATAGTGGAGTACCATCTCTCTTGCAATGACCTTTCGTAATCGTCGCAAGAGCGATGATTACCATTGATCGTTACATTGTTTGACAAAGTCAACATTGACCATTACACTGTTTGGCAAAATCAACATTGATTTGGTCAACTTTCGTCACTCTTGCGATGAAAAAAATATCTATAAATATTTTGCAAATTAGAGATGTTGCGACAAACTTTCTATAACAACGACGGTTCAAAAAGGGTATTTTTGTGCGGAAGAATGTCGCAAAATATTAGAGGTGAGAAAAAAATTAAAGAGGTGAAAAGGGTGATCATATATGTTATTTCCCTTGCAAAAGATGTTGCACTACACGTCCCGTAAGAATTTTAATAGCAACAGCTAAAAAATATTGTAGGAAATATGAGCACATTGATGGGGGATTGAATGAATATCATCACGTGGTAATTAGCTATATATTCATTATCTATTTTTATATTTTCGATTTTATATAAAATTATATGTGTGTATATATATTGTTTGAATATTTGTTATACACACTAATTTTGCATGATTGTTTGTAATTATAAAGTTAGAATTGCCCCATAACTTTCTACAGAATATTGCACCAAGTAGTAGTAGCAGAAATGATGGTGTACAAGCTGAGGAACATGATCAAGCAAATGACGATCTCATGGGACAAATCTAGTTAATGATCCCATGGAAGAAGATGATGGGACAAATCAAATGATCTAAGATTTGTTTGCTCAGACGGATGAGGATGGGGACAGTGATGGTGTTTATGATGAACCTCTATTAGAAAAGGCAAATAAATGACTTTATGAGGGCTCAAGAGAAAATATTCTCTTCGTTGCATTGTTGCTAGTGAACTTAAAGGTTATGAATAATTTATTGAACACTTGTATGACACAGATCCTAAAGTATGTAATATGTTTCATCTCATATACACAAATGTTGACTTTTTTTCTTTTTTTTTTTAGTGTTAATTAATGTGTAAATCAAGAATGCAATTTTTATGATTAATATTTTTTACATTAACTAGTTATTTGTTATGTTGTAGATTGTTAGATGAATTTTTGTTACCATCGTCAAATATTTTACGTCACACATATCGAGATTTGCATGCCATTATGAAAGACATTGGAATGGATTATCAAACTATAGATGCATGTCCTAATGATCATATTATATATTATGGACAATATGCTTCGAAAATAGAATGCTTGCACTGTCTTATCAGTAGATATCGAATTGATCAAGTAACAAAAAGGGTGCATCAAAAGGTTCTTCGTCATATTCCCATAATTCCACGTTTGCAATGATTTTTCAGGTGTGAAAGCATAGCACAATTTATGGATTACCATGCACGTAACATAAGTGGAGATGGTGTTCTTCGAATGCTTGTCGATGGTTATGCATTTAGGGAAATTGAGGAAAAATGGGCAGATTTCAAAGATGAACCTCGTAATGTTAGGCTTTCATTGGTAGTTGATGGTGTTAATCCATTCTGAGAGCTTAGGTCTATTTACTCAGTGTGGCCTATTTTTGTTATCAACAATAGCATTCCTCCTTGGATGTCAATAAATAGGGAGCACATAATGTTGACAATAATTGTTCCACGTATTTGTTTACATTAATTTTTTAAATGTTACATTTTCATTTGTTTCGTTTTTTGCATAATATCTTTTGTTTATTTATTTACTTATATATACATATTATGGTTATAGTAATTATGTGTAATTTCAAACAATTAGGTAAGTACCAAGTTAAAGATCTGAATGTATATATCAAGCCTCTTATCGACGAGCTACTAAAGTTATGGGTTGGCATCACTATGTATGACATCTGTAAACCAATCGGGGAGAAGAAATTTAAATTCCGTGGAATACTTTTATGGACAATTCATGATGCCCTAGGACTAACACATTTTTGTGGTATGTAGCATTCTATTACTCTTTAATACTATATTTTTTTTTAAAGATATCATGTTGCATGTTTAATTTTTAAATAATCTCATCGTATAATTGACATTAATCCATCTGTTGTAGATCTTCAAACGGAGGGTAAAATTGCATGTCCAATTTGTGGTCCTAATATGAAGTATCATCATTCAAAAAGTTTATGAAAGGTGGTGTTTCATGAGTATAGGAACCTCCTCCCTAAGAACCATAGATATCGTACTAATGAAAAACATATTTTCAATGGGAAAGAAGAGATTGGTTTAAAACCACGAAGAATGGCACCTCACCTATGGAGGTTGGAATATAATAGAAATCGTCAAGGTACGCAATTTATTTATGTATCGTATATGTAATGTTTTGAAAAAAAAATTTATCATTGAATTTATTTTACTGTATTTGATAATTATTGTTGTGATTTCTTTTATGGTTCATGAAGGTCGTCGTCGTGAAAGTATTAATAATGGGCTTCCATGAGGAATGAAATGTTATCCCACTCAATTCATGAGGTTTCCCTACTATGAGGAGCTAAAAATATCTCATTTGTTTGATAAAATTAATATCGGGGAGAATGTGACAAAAACATTATGGCAAATTATAGATGGTAGGAGGGATAAAGAAAAAATTGTCAAAATTTGTACTGACATTCACGAAGCCAATCATGCAATGTGAAGTGTGATCTGATCAAATAGATATGGAGACTGAAATAACCTTCCATGGTTATTAACAGAGCAACAAATCAATGATGTAAAAGAGTTCATTCAAAGAATTAAATTTCCCACGGGTTTTCCTTCAAACATAAATAATATATTAATGAAGAAAGGTGAATTTGGTGGGGTAAAAACACATGATTGGCATACCTTCATTAAGGTAATAATTTTGGTATACATATTTATATATATTGGCCTTATACATCTTTTAAGTTTTTTTAATTTTTTTGTCTACTTTTTTCGAAACAAATAATGATTCATTTTTTTTGTTACGGTATGTTCTATTGCTATATCTCCCAAACAACTTTGACAACAACGTCAAACAAGTTATATATGATCTTGGAAAATACATGAGGTAAGTAGTTGTGATTTATATGCAAAATGTTCTTTCAATTTGTTGTTGTACTTAATAAAATGTGTTTTACTTGTAATGTAATATATTATATTATGTTATGTTGAAACATGTTATTTTCTTGTGTCATGATCTCATGTAGATGGTTGTCATTGAAAGAAATTCATGAAGATGATATAAAGTATTGGAAGAGATAAATTCCTCGGCTAATGTGTGAAATGCAAAATTATATGCCTCCAACATTTTTCAATGGACAAGAACACTACCTCATACACCAAGTTGAGGAGATTGAAATTTGTGGACCTGTACACACAAGGTCAATGTGAATGGTGGAGAGGCACTTGAAATCATTGAAGGATTTGGTTAAACAAAGAGCACGTCCTAAGGGTTCTATGGCGGAGGGATATATGGTATATCAATCCATGGTGTATATTAGTCAGTATCTTCCTAAATTGGTTGTGTCAACTATGCATGCAGTGGATCGCATTTGGGATGTGAACTCCTTCAAAAAAATTGAAGATCGGGAGCACCTATTGGGGAAAGGTAGAATGAAAAAAAATGAGAGGTAATATATTAATAATTTTGGAGATTATATTAATACATATAAATTTTCATTTTTTGTGTATATGATCATACTGATTAATATATTAATATATATTGTATATATTGAACACATAAAAAAAAACGATGCCTGAGTGCTCTGCAACCTAGGTTTAGGGTTTAGGCCACACAGTCACAATCTTTGCCCCACTGGGGCTCATGACTCTGAAGGAGGGAGGGCCAAATGACACCTCTTACAGCCAAGCCACAGTGAATGGAAGATTGGGAGAAGGATCAAAGCGACCCACCTTTGAGCCTCCTCGGGATCAACGCTCAAAGCTCCTGACGGAAGGATCCTTCAAGGATCGAGAGATGGACATTGACCCAGAAAACCCGGCTACACCTGTTACAGCGTCAATACCATGGCTACCAGGCAAATGCATCCCACAAGCACCACAGGCCCCGAAATACATCATCAGCTCACCACGCATAGAGGAACAAAAGCAATATATGAGAGACTACACCCTAGTAGGAAAATTCCTAGGGCTCTGGCCCTCAGAAAGGGACCTGATCAAATGGATACAACACTGGTGGAAGCCAAAAGGACACTATGAACTGCAAATGGGATCCAAGGGCTTCTTCACAATCATTCTGCATAACCTTGAGGACCTCAACTGCATTTTTGATGCAGGGCCTTATTTCTACAACTCAGCAGAACTCTTCTTAAGATTCTGGATCGAAAAGTTCAGCCCTGAAAAGGAAGATTTTGTGCATGCACCAGTATGGATCAGACTATACTCCCTACCCCGGGAATTATGGCTGGAAGAGGTTCTGGTAGGCATAGGTAACACCATCGGAATCTATGTTAAGTCTTTAGAGGCCACAAAGCAGAGGCGGTACACTTCCTATACGCGCATCTGTGTATACCTGAATATAGCCAAGCTGCTCCCGAAATCCATAATCCTAGGGTACCATGACGAGGACTGGATCCAAACCATCGACTATGAACACATCCCGTTCAGATGCAGGAAATGTCATGAGCATGGACATCTCTTCATAGAATGCCCCCTCAATGTTGCACACAAAGAGGGGAACCCAGAGGTCGGCAAAGACAAGGAAGGCTTTGCTCAACCAGCAGGAAAGAGAAGATAAGGAGGACGAAAGAAGCCAGCCCAAGTAAGTAAATATCCATCCACTAGTAATAAATATGCAATACTCTAGGATCAACCAAAGAATCCATTAGTCCCCAAAAACCCCAAAGATTTCCACGCGGAAAACACACCCTAACACATGAGCCCAGGGAGCGAACGACCAATACAGGAGAAGGATCCAGATAACTCATCTCTAGATCTCATTGTTAGCCAGCAAGACCATCTAGAGGTAGAGGATGGGGACGCTGAAATGGAGCTAGAAGAGCAAGAACTAGCTAGGGTGGACCTGGAGCACCTCAAACACACCTATAGACACCAAAAATTGTACACCATACCTCGGGATCAACTATGGAAAGTGCACAAGGTCTTCCTTAACTCCTCAGCTGGATCCACAACATAATCCAGCAAGGGTCTGGGCATACAGGGTAATCATTCAAAGAGCCAAATCAAAGATCAGAAAGACGAAAAGAAGAGAGGAAGGAAGTCGAAAAACAAGCTCATACAAGAAATAGGTCACTTCATGGTGAACTCCGGTCAAATCCACCTTATCTCGAACAACTTTCCCCCTCTCTCCACCCCCTCATCCTCATGAATATTATCTCCTGGAATATAAGAGGCCTCAACGGACATAGCAAGCAAAAAATGCTACGAGATCTGATCTTTGCAGAAAAACCAGATATAATGTTACTTCAGGAAACAAAATGCACCACTGAAGACATCGATAGGCTACTCCCCCACTGCTGGAAGTAAGGGGAAGTAGTTTCTACCGTAGCCACAGGTACAGTTGGAGGATTAGCTATCCTCTAGAACACCAACACAATGATCATGGAAAACTTTATCACTACCAAATGGTCCATCACTGTAGACTATAGGCTCATTGGATCCAACAAACCCGGACACCTTACCAATGTCTACGAGCCGGCTAGCCCCAAGGATAAGCAAGCCTTTCTTAGGAACCTAGAGTACCTTTCCACCTTAACTGGTAACAACAGATGGATTATCGGCAGAGACTACAATCTCATTCGCAACCTGGATGAAAAAAAAGGGGGATCAAGATGCCTGGATCATGATTCTAGTGACTTCAATAGCCTCATTGATAACATCAACCGCATCGACCTGGAAACCATCAATGGCATTCACACCTAGACAAACAGAAGACCGGAATACATCAAATTGCTTGCAGGCTAGATCGTTTTCTCATCTCTGATTCCCTCATGCTAGAAGGGACAGCTCTGAAGGCAAGCATTCTAGATTTCCATGGCTCGGATCACTGGCCCATTCAGCTATGGCTGGAGGTGCCAGCCAATCCAGGGAAAAAACCCTTCAAGTTTGAATAGTTTTGGCTCAGCCACCCAGATTTCCAAGAAAATATCCATGATTGGTGGAGGGAGGCAGAGGTCCCCCATGGCTCCAAGATGTACAGATTTCAGCAAAGGCTAAAGAACCTCAAGCAAAGACTCAGACTTTGGAACAAGCAAACCTTCGGCAACACCTTCGACTCCCAAAAGCAGTTGTCAGAACAAATGAGCACGATTCAAAACCAGATCTGGCTTCAAGGGCTAACAGAAGAGCTTAAAACCCAGGAAGCAAAATTAAATCAACAACTGGAGGCTAGAAAAGGCCAAGAAGAGATTCTGTGGAAATAGAAATCTCGCATCCAGTGGCTCAAGGAGGGGGACCAAAACACCAAATTCTTTCACAGAACCACCATTCACCGCCGTCATACCAATAGAATTACACAGTTAACCTCCACCAATGGCCAGCCTATCCACTCCCATGAATATCTGGAGAAGACACTAATAGACTATTACAAAGATCTCCTCACAGAACCCCTCCCAGATAAATCTAAGGCCATAGCCAAGGTCACGCAGCATGTGCCCTCCCTAATTACTCCGGAGCAAAACTCATCCCTACTCCAGAGCATTGCTATTGAGGAGGTGGATTAGGTGCTTCAGGACACCCCCAAAGGCAAGGCTCCAGGTCCAGATGGCTTCACCAGCGAGTTTTTTCACCATTGTTGGCCGATTATCAGGGTAGAGGTGTGGGAAATCATTGAAGACTCTCGATCTTCAGGACAAGTCCTCCAGGCTCTCAATGTGACTTTCCTCACCCTCATCCCCAAAGAGGGGCAGGCCTTCCACCCTAAGCAGTTCAGGCCCATCACACTATGCAACGTCATCTACAAACTCCTAACCAAAGTGATTTCCCGAAGACTCAAGCCCATCTTACCAATGATCATTTCTCCGGAGCAATCGAGTTATGTTGAAGGTAGACAAATCATGGACAGTGTCATCCTAGCCCATGACATGATTCACTCTTTGCAGAATACCAGAATGCCAGGTATGCTACTTAAACTAGACCTCTCTAAAGACTTTGATAAGTTAAGTTGGGACTATATGCGTGAAATGCTCCTTGCCTTTGGCTTTGACAAGCTCTGGGTGGATTGGATTCTAAATCTAACCTCCTCAACATTTTTTTTCATCCTTATCAATGGAGTTCCCTCCCGTCCTTTCTCCCCATCTAGAGGAATTAGACAAGGAGACCCTCTTTCCCCTTTCCTCTTCATCATCATGGTTGAGGGTCTCAGTCACTCCATTCACGCATCCATAGAAAGCAACCTGCTGACAGGTCTACCTCTGCATGGTATCTCCCCCCCGATCTCGCATAGCCAATTTGTGGACGACACTCTCATGATGGGTACCCCTACAACACGAGAAGCTGACTCCCTCCTCTTGATCCTTCAAACCTTCTCTGAAGCCTCAGGACTGGATTGTAACAAAGACAAATCTTAGATCTTCTTCTTCAATATGCCTACTCCAATTCAATGCCATATCTCTGATATCTTGGGCTTCAATCGAAGCTCCCTTCCGTCCAAATACCTTGGCATCCCCCTGATCGATAACGCCCTCAGAAAAACCTCTTGGGAACATCTCCTTTCCTCCTTTGCCAAGAGGTTGTCTTCTTGGACCTACAGAGCCTTAAACCTCCCTAGTCGCCTCATTCTTTTTTCAAGCCGTACTCCAAGCCCTCCCCATCTATACCTTCTCATCACTTGTTGCCCCAAAGTTTGTCCTCGCAACCATAAAAATCTTACAAAGGAACTTCCTCTAGCAAGGCCTCAACACAGGGAAGAAAATAGCATTGATCAACTGGGACAAACTCTGTCAACCTAAATCTCGGGGAGGCCTTGGGTTAAGGGACCCCTCTATCATGAATAAAGTCCTTAGCACCAAGATCTGGTGTCGTTGGTTAAAAAATCCCAAGGATCTCTGTGCCAGGCTCTGGAGAAGGAACTATGCACCCGATATGGTAGAGAAGAACCTAATAAGATGGAATGGGGATAACCCTGGTTCTTTAATCTGGGCAGCAACTAAGCAAAATAGACATCTGGTAACAAATCATGCTTTCTGGGAAATACAAAATGGGAAAACAGCCCTATTCTGGAAAGATTCCTGGCAACAATGGCCAACTCTAGACCACGAGGACTGGGCTGAGAATATCAGCATCCAAGCTACATATGCGGGCCTAGAAAAAGTCACGGATTACTGGCAAGACAATCCAACAGAGGACACCTGGCGATGCTGGCACTTAAATAGGGAGCACCTGAACCTAGAGGTGTACGTGGACCTAAGACCCTGGCAGGAAGAAATGGCCAAAAGAAAAATCCCCAAACTTATAGGAGAGGATATCCTATAATGGGGATACTCGCCACAGGGCACATTCAGCATACGAGAGGCCTATATCATCAAAACACACTCAAACCCTTTACCCATAGGGAAGGTTTGGAGCAAAATCTGGGGCCTTAAACACTGGCCAAAAATTACTCTCTTCCTCTGGCTTGTCACCCATTCGAGCATTCTCACCTGGGATAACCTCTCAAAAAGAGGTTTTGTTGGCCCATCTATCTGTATGCTCTGTGGAGAAGAAGTTGAGACCATGAATCATCTCCTCAACACTTTCCCCTACACTGCTCAAGTCTGGGATCAAAGTGCGCTAATTATGCGCACCTCAGATCGCAAAAGAGACAGCATCATTGACACAATCACGGAATGGAGAGACCAAGTGTTTCAATATCCCCTTCTAAACCGTATTTCGCAACTTCTCCCAGGCTTCATTCTCTAGCAAGTGTGGAAGGAAAGAAATAGAAGGCTCTTCCGGAATGACCACCTCCCGTGGCACCACTGCTAGATCCAATGTCACCTCAACATTTTGGAAACTATCAGCCTTCATCATTGGATTGAAAAGGATCTAATCAGCACTCCCCCAGAACTTCTGATCCTCCAGTATTGGAATTCCCCCCCAATTCTTAACCCACCCTCTCCTGCCTATTCTCCTCCCCCTCAAAGTAGCCCCTCCTCTTGGACTCCCCCCTCAGGTGGCTTCATCAAGCTCAATTTTGATGGGGCCTCCAAAGGTAACCCAGGAGCAGCGGGATATGGAGTGGTCTTCTGCAACCACCATGGACACATCCTTCGCATTAACACAGGCTCCCTTGGTCACACTACGAACAATGCAGCAGAACTTTGGGGGCTCACCAAAGGACTGCAATTAGCCTTGAGAACAACTTCACCAAGCTGATTGTAGAAGGTGATTCTCAAATCATTATCAATCTCTTCAACAGAATCATAAATGGAGCGGACCCGAAAAGAATCTCACCCAGCTGGAGACTCTCGCATGGGCTAAAGACTATAGCGAATCTTTTTCAACCCAATCAGGCCTTTATACCTGCACACATCAGGTGAAAGGTGAACCAAGTAGCGGACGAACTGGCTAATCTCGGGACTAATTGGGATGGACTGGATCTCCTGTGCAAAACTTCCCTCAACCCTACACACCCTATTCTACAACAATGCATTCGTAAGGTTGCGGCAGTGGACAAACCCCCGGATGGGGTGTTGGTGTGGGCCACATGGCGGGATGAGGAGGAGAGTACAGGCCAGCGCGGCAGGGGACCATGTGTCGGGCTCAGGCCAAGCCCTACTGCCTAATCCATGCATTTAATCACCTTTACGACGTCCGCTACACCATTAACGTTGGTGCACCCGACTCCCATTGATGTCTCCTCCATGGCTTCTCTGTTTGCAGGTGCCATTAACCCATGCATGCGTCTCGACCCTCTTATCCCTCAACTTCCCAGACCTGGCTTACTCTGGTTTCCATCCTCCATGGTGCTCACTGCCTTCGGGCTTCTCCAGGCTCTCCACGTCCATCCAGGACTCTCCTCTCAGCTTTGCCTTCCCTACGAGCTCAAAATGTCGCAGCAAAGAGGGAGGCCAAGGAGAGGCTCTCCATGGCATCCTCCTCGACCTCGAGTATCTGTTTCTCCCCCTGGATCACCTTTTATGCACTCCTCGCAGCCTGAGCTGGAACCTCTCGCCACCTCCACCCCACCTACCTCCCGGTTTGAAGGTCTGGTCATCATCGACAGCTCGCTGGGTTCTCTCTCACGACTTCCCATAGTTCCTTCGAACTCCCTAGCCAGTGGGCCTTCTTTTTCACCGGAAGCCTGCCCCTCCAGCCCACCCTTGGAGGCACCACCCTTTCTTCGGAATGCCCAGCACAGGCTGCACTCTTTCACCAACTCCATCCCAGACTCACAGCTGCAGGACAGCCTAGCCATCCTCTATGGGCTAGTTTTTGAGCTCTGACAAGGATTGGAGGACCTTCATTTCTGACTGCATCTACTGGATGGGAAGACCTCGGCTCTCCTTCAAATCCTTTCCACCTTCCATGGGGCTTTCCACTCCACTCCAAAAGCCACGGGAGCAACAGAGCTGCCCCGTGCAGAGCCCGTCGACAGGAATGAACAGGTGCAATAGCCAGAAGGTGGTGACTTGGGGAAGGCCACGTATGGGGACACGGAGGTTGCGGCAGCTATGGGAATCCATGTGCACAATCCATCCGGAGACACTCTACCAGCTACCAACCTGGAAGGGGGAAACTTGGATGCTGACATGCAAATGGAAGGGAAAGGGACACTCGTCAAAGAGGAATCCTGGGACGCGGCATACCAAGCCACCTGGCCAGGTTATTTTCCAAGTGTCTGACCCCTCTGGGGGTATGATATTTTCACTAGTTTATTTTCTTAGCTGTAGCCTAGTCAGATTAGCTTTGTTTATCTAAGACTGTTAGACTGTAAAATTGCTAGACTTAACCGGCTGGCTGAACTGGTTTCCCCTTTCTTGGGGTAGTTCGGTAACTACAGCACAGTTGTTTTCAAGCTTCTGCAACTATGGTCCGGATTTTGAAGGTTCTTTATATATAAAATCTCTTACTTACAAAAAATATATATATATTAATATATATTATTTCATAAATTATTAATATTTACCATGGACATTATAACTAATATTTAATATCGGTGAATTATGATTTTTTGATTAAGTTTCTCAAGATTGGGATGCATTGCATTTATACATTGCAAACAATCTTGATTGGATGAATGTATGGATTGAAAAATCTAAACAACATCATGGTGGTAGGTTATCATGGAAACGACTGTCTGAATTGGTTAGAGAAGCTTGTTGTAACGAAGATGTCAATGTTACGCAAAGGGAAATTGATTTAGCATATGGTTTGAAAGATGGACAGGCAAGCAAATTCATCCATTTTACTCAATTATTTTATATTATATTAATGTGACTACATGTGTACTTATATCTTTTTCAGATACTTTCCAAGTTATATAAATATGTTAATTTATTAATTGAAAATGCATCTTTACGTCGATAGGCGTCCCCCTATCAGAATCGATGGGTTAATTAGTCTTTTAATCAAAAATTCTAATCTTATGGCCTACAATGAAAGATGTCGGCATATTCTTCGTCGTTCACTCAAATAAATGAATAGGATTTAATATTCTTAACTTCCGTGCATTTATAATTGCGTTCGTTTCTTTGTTTACTTTTTCACATTTACTTAATCTTGATTAAAAAATTACTGCCCTATCCATTGATTGCCACGCTTAATAATTAATTTGTATAATCAACCTCATTGCCACGTTCCAGTGATTAGAGAAAGATGGCGGGTCGCTTCCTGTGCCCACGACTCCGTGCGCCAGTCCACTGCGCGCGGGTCATAAACCAGATCCCGGCAAAGACCCACCGACCCTAGAAATGATTCAGATGCGAACAGAGTGTTGGAACTCCCGAGTCCCGACCACCAGTTGTCAAATGGACGCTCTTCGGATTGGCGGAGGGTGGAAGTTCTGTCAGTATTAATCATTCGGTTAGTAAA
>ML777892.1:646558-702697 GCA_009831015.1 Picea engelmannii | reverse complement strand
ATATTGATACTTTATTTATGCATTTCATTAAAGTATTAATTAATTAATACATTAATGTATTTATACATTATTAGTGTTGTCTTCCTTTATTTATTAAATAATACATTATTAATGTATTATCTTAACAATGTCTTTATTTTTTTATCACTAAATATAATACTTTATTAATTTTTTTTTATTAACTTTATTAAATAATTTGTTATTTACTATTTATTTTTTTTAAATTAATTTATAATATACAAATATATTTTTTCGTTATTAATGTATTATTTTAATAATGTATTCATTTTGTTATTCTTTTTTTAATTTTATATATAATTTTCTAATTTATAAATAATTCTTGTTTAATATTACTTTTATTAGTTATAATCAATTGAGAATTAATAATTTTATTATTATTAATTAATAAATATTACTATTAAATAGTTTCTAATTAATTAATTTTTTATAATTAAATAATCATTTTTAATAATTTAGTTATTATTTAATATTTTTTATTTAATATTAATTTTATTATCTATAATCAATTGAAAATTAATAATTTAATTATTATAAATTAATAAATATTATTATATAATTTCTAATTAATTAATTTTCTATAATTAAATAATCAATTTCTAATAATTTATTTATTGTTTAATATTTTTTAAATTTATTATTATTTAATAATTAAATTATTATTTATTAATATTATTAAATTATTTAATTTTATATGAATATTAACTAAATTTTTAATTAATTTATTTTAAATAGTAATTAAGTAATTACTAAATAATAATTAAATATTACATTTAAATTATATCAAAATATGTTCATGGTTGTGGCGATGCATGCCGGCAGTCAACTAGCAACAACCACATTAAGTAAAAAGTGGTTGATATACGCCGATCGACGCCATTAATTAAAAAAATAAAATAAAATGACGCCGATCGACGTATATCAACCACTTTTTACTTAATGTGGTTGTTGCTAGTTTACATATATGGCATATATTGCAGTTGAAACACCACAAGGCTATGTGGTTCAATGGTCGTAAATTTCACATCAAACAGTTGGATGAAACCAGGAAAACTTATGATAGTGGGATAGCTGCAGTATTCTAGGTCACTAATGTTTCCTCTAGGAGTGACAGACATCCCCGAGAATCTGAAAATAGATATTATGGGTATTTGAATGATATACATGAGTGTGACTTTAATTCCTTCAGATTAGTTATGTTCGACGTCAAATGGTATAGGTTACGAATGCATGAACGTGATGATGAAAGAATAGTTATTCAGCATGCCAACGGATTTTCGATGATTAAAACAACAATGTTTGAAAGAAGACATGATCGCTATGTTTTTCCAAGCCAATGTGAACATGTCTTTTACTCAAATGTTTCAGGTGAGAGGGATTGGTCATTTGTTGTTAGATATGATCCAAGAGAAATGCCAGTTAAGTATACTCATGTACAAGAAGAAGATGATTCTCCAGATAAGACAAAGTCGGAAGATCATGTAGGGTCGAAAGATGAAGAAGATCGTGATCTAGGCGTACGAGACAATGCAGCTCTTGATGATAATGTAGATGAAAATATGCTCTAAAATGACATTGATGACAATGATGATATCATCAATCCTTTCAACATCGTTTATGAATCGGATGATGATACAGATGTCGAGATCGATGAGAAGAAGATACAAAATAAGGATGGTTATACATATGTTGAGTTGGATCAGGTACGTGACTATATATTTTAATTTGTATGAATTATTCTCTTAAAATAATTTACTTATGTCATGGGTTAATTACATGTTTTTAAGTTTTATCCAACTTTTTTTAATCCTATGTTACAGGTTGTTTAATTATTATGTGAAACCTGAAAATAGTTGCCAATATACTAAAGTATGTGGTAAACTAACAATATCATTTACAAACATATAATTTCATTTACCTTCAGTAATTTTTGTTTTTGTAGTTTCTATGCATGAATCTTACTAGGTTGCTTTCGATTATTTTCTATTTTGTAGATTGGGTATTGGGGAATTGAGAGTGATGTGAGGCAAAGGGGAGCAGCCATATGAGCTTTCGCCTTCACGTGGTTGGCCTTGTTTAGTAGAGGATAACTTATTCTTGAAACTAAGAGAATCTCATTCATTTTTATACCATCATGATCGTAGATGTCATCATTGTTGTCATAGTATTGCATCAACGAAGTTTTGATGAAAGTGTTTGTCATTTCTATAGAATCTACATTGAAACTATTTGAAAACATGGGACTTTGGTCCATGAGTTGTGTGGCAAGAAATTCATCATGTAAACCATAAACCCTATTTTTCTTTCAAAGTACACAAGTTTTAAGTTTGCATCAGCCTTTCTTCATTTTTTTTTCAGGTCCTACATTAATGTATATACAATGTATGTGTAATGTCATAGTTGTGATGAAAAATCCCTCTCTTTTCGTTCATTGTTTAATCAACACCATAAAAATATGCCCTTGTAGTACTAGATGCATGAATGTGTGTATTGTCGAATGAATTTTGAAAGGAACATCGAAAAGACATTGTACTAGGACTAGACATGGGCAACAGTGACCTGTGAATGGGGCCAACGTTGAATTTTTTTCAAATTGTTTCTGTATGCACTGAAATTTGACATGGATAGACTATTTGTTAGGATATTTAGACACTTAGGAGTTAGGAGTTAGTTAATATCTACTTGGTCTAATGTGTCATTAGTTAAAAGTGTGTTTCTTAGTGTGTTTCTTTAGTATGCAATTGTATTCATTTGTAGTTAAGAAATCTGACGGTCACGATATGTTCCGGACATAGAGTGATGTGATTGTTCATATTCTCCTTGGTCTTAACGACCATTGATTTGTGGCTTAACACCTAATTGGTCCATGATATCTATTTAAAGAGCATGGAGGGTCATTTTTCGATCATCGATTGTGAGAAACTCTCTTGTAAAATCTCCTTGTAATCTTTTTCTTCTGCATTAATAAGTTGCTCCAAGTGGTCGCGTTGGCTGGGGCCGTGGATGTTTCCCCATAGTGGTTTTACCACGTCAAAACATCGGTGTGTTGATCTTTGATCTGGTTGTGTGAGTGGTTATTGAAGGTGTTAGTCCTCTGTTGGAATACATGTGTTGTCGAACAAGGTATCAGAGCATATTTGAAGACCCGCTCCTGTTATAGATTGAGATCGTGAAGCCGAGGTGCCTCATATCCATTTTTTTTTCATTTTCGTACATTTTTGGACTGAGATCATTGTTCTATTGTGTCTAGAGTGCTCTTTTCAGTCAGGAACACTTTTCGTTTCACTCGAAAAGGTTTCCATTTGCCCAAGATACGACCATTTCAGTCAGATCCGGAGGTATAAAGCCTGAATACACATTTTTTTAAATTTTTGCAGAGTGTTATTTTGGTTATATTTTGGTTTTATATTATTTGTTTATGGGTTGCTACTCTTTTAGATCTACGTATTCTCTTTTCCCCACACCCTATGCGATCTCACTAAATCAGAAATAGATAGGAAAAGGTGCATCTTCCAGGTAAGCTAACTGAGATCTAACCCTTATTGTCATCGAGAAGCGAAATTTTTGTGTGAAAAGATTTTTTTTTAGCACACTCTCCAAGGCCGTCAACAACAACAACCCCAATCCTCTTGCGAAATAACAACACCCCCAATCATCTTGTGAAACTATATAATATGTTTTGTTATACCATTTGGTTAAAAGTTGTCTTATTAAGTAAGAGGTATTGAGTTCAAGTATCTCTTTTGTTACTTTTTTTTGAAAAAGTCCATGCTAAAATTGTAAAGTGTATTTTACTTCAAGTATAAAAGTGAATCACTATAAGTAGCTTTAATATTTTATTTTAGAGTTATTTATTTTGCATGAAGTAACTTCATTGTAAAAATGATCCTCACTTCTCTTTATAAAAGTGGGTCACTTCATAAAGCAACTTACAACACCACGTGGTCCTTTGGTTACATTTTATGCCTTTTTTAAAAAGGGCATAACTCTCACATCTAAAGTCTATTTTCAGTGCCGGTTTTTTTTTAAACTACCTAACATTTCAAGATCTTTCCATCCAGAACATCTGTTTCAGTTTTTAAATCCATATTATCTACAGATTTAATATGGATTATTCTAGTAATCTTTTTCTTACTAGCACCAACTACTTCCAATGGAAATCTCATATGGAAGATTTATTAAGAAGTAAAGGCTTGTACCGGATTACCTTGGGAAAGGAAAAAACACCCGTTGATGATGATAAGAAAGTCAAATGGGCTAATAGGAGTGACGAAGCACGTGGACTAATCAGGATGTCCATCTCTCCTGATTTAAGGTTCCACCTTAAAGAAATTGATGACCCCGAAGAAGCTTGGGAAGAGATTGAATCTGTTTTTGGTAAACTCAATATTATTTGAGCACAACAGTTAGAAAATAAAATATTGACCTTAAGTCAAAGTGATTTTTCTTGCCTTGGAGATTATCTATCTAAGTTTGAAACACTCCAAATTTTATGTGAAGAATGTGAGATAAAAATGGCGGAAGAGCGTTGCATCTATCTTATTCTTTCTAAGCTAGGTAGTGCATATTTAGTGTTTGTATCTACCTTTTATGCCATGAGAGAGGCTCTAGGGAAAGATTATCAAAAATCCACTCTTGAGTCCTTTTGTGTTGCTTTGATTAGAGAGGAAGGTAAGCATGTACAACTTGGAGTGATCAACACCGCAGGTACCTCCAACAAAGCCTTAGTTGCCCAGCAGAAAGATGAACCCAAGTATCCCAAGAAGCAACAACATTGTTACAACAACAAGCAACAGCAGGGTCCCAAACCTGCTCAGACAACGTCAGCTCCTAATGGTGACAAAGGAGCAAAATATAAAAATAAGAAGACTGATAGACATTGCAAATTTTGTGATAAAAATGGTCATGATGAGTCCAAATGCTTCAAGAAGATGGTAGCTTTAGAAGCAGCGATGAAGAATCACAACATCGGTATTGATTCTACTTCTTCTTCTTCTTCTCATGGACATGCACTTTCCACTTCTGGTTTCTCCTTCAATACAACTTATACTTCTTCTTCTGATGAGTGGCTTATTGATTCTAGAGAATCTTATCATATGGATAAGGATAAAGACATGTTTTTTTTGCTAAATGAATGTAACACCAAGAAAATATTTGTTGGTGATGATAGATCTCTTAGTGTTGTAGGATCTAGAACAGTTCAAGTAGATAATGGTCATTTCAATGTTGCATTATGTGTTCCAAGTCTTTCTTGTAACCTTCTATCAGTATATCAAATCACTCATTCAGGTGAAGGTAAAACCGTAGAGTTTTCACCTCACCAAGTTGTAATCAAGGATCTAAAAGATCCTAAGCATGTTCTTGCAACTGGAATTGTTAATGATATTACCAGGTTGTATAAGTTTGACAACTTTGGGTCATCATCTTTTTCATCAGTTTTTGTTGCTCATAGCGATGACTTGAGAAAACTTTGGCATAAGCGGTTTGGTCATTTAAATTATCGCTCATTGCAGCAACTATGTAATCAACAGATGGTGATTGGTCTTCCTCCTGTTTCATGCAGAGATGGTGTTTGTGTCAGTTTTGTTCTCAGCAAACATCATCGAGACAGTTTTGACAAACGTGCCTCTTGGCACGCCTCGGGCCCTTTGCAGTTTTTTCACAGTGATTTGTGTGGTCCACTTTTTTCTCCTTTTTCTGGGTGCAAGTATTTGTTAACTTTCATTGAAGATTTTTCCAAGCGTACTTGGGTTTACTTATTAAAACTTAAGAGTGAAGTTTTTGACAAGTTTTTGGCCTACAAGGCCCTTGTAGAAAAGCAATCTGGACATCAAATTCAAAAGTTAAGAACATATAATGGAGGCAAATATGTGAACAATAATTTTACAAGTTACTGCACTACACAGGGCATCCAAATGCAACACATTGTTCCATATACAACACAACAAAATGGTGTTGCTGAGAGAAAGAACCGCACATTAAAAGAAATGGTTAATTGTATGATAAAATCTAAGGGATTAAGTCTAAAGTATTGGGCGGAAGCAATCAACTGTGCAAATTACATATTCAATCACACTCCCACAAAGGCTCTTAAAAATATAACACCGGAAGAATCTTAGACTAAAATTAAACCAGATGTAAGTCACTTCTGTGTATTTGGAAGTATAGCATGGGCTCACATTCCTGATGAGAAAAGGAAAGCATTGCAGCCTAAAAGTGAGAAGTGTATATTTGTTGGTTATTTTGAAGATGTCAAAGGTTATAGACTTCTTCAACCACATTGTAATGAAATTATTATTATTAGAAGAGATGTTAAATTTGATGAAAATATATTGGCCTGCGAGCCTAATTCGGCGATTGTGCCTTCTTTGGCCTGCGAGCCATCTTCGGTGTTTGTGCATTCTTTTGTTCCTATTCTGGTTTCTTCTTCAGATGATGATAGTGAGGATGAAAATCCACCTCCGCATGCTCACCTTCATGTAGATGAGTCCTTTGAACTTGAACCAACACTAGTTCCATCACTTCCTAGATGGGTTCGTACAACACGAGAAGCAATTGGTGGTCTTGTCGGTGATCCTTCGTATCAGCGTCAAACACGTTCACAATTCCAGCGAGCCTCTTCTCTTTTGGCTCAAGTTTCAGAGACTCATGATCCAAAGACATTTGCAGAAGCTTGAGGTCATCCAGATCGGGATACAGCAATGAATGAAGAGTATTGTTATTTAATGGAAAACGATACTTGGGATCTTGTACCTCTTCCAAAAGGAAGAAAACTTGTCAGATGTAAATGGGTCTACATAACTAAGTATGCATTGGATGGAAGTGTTGAAAGACACAAGGCTCGGTTAGTTGCCAAAGGATTTTCCCAAGTTGAAGGAATTGACTATAATGAAACCTTTGCCCATGTAGCCAAAATGAATTCCATCTACCTTTTTCTTGCCCTTGTTGCCTCACATAAATGAGAGGTCCATCAAATGGATGTTAAATCTTCCTTCTTGCATGGAGATTTGCAAGAAGAAATATACATGGAACAACCTTCTAGCTATGTCCAAAATGACTCTAGCCTTGTTTGTCACCTTAAGAAACCTCTTTATGGTCTTAAGAAATCTCCCTGAGCTTGGTATGCCAAAATGGACACCTTTCTTATGGACACCTTTTTTATGCGATGTTTTTTAATCCTATGTTACATGTTGTTTAATTATTATGTGAAACCTGAAAATAGTTGCCAATATACTAAAGTATGTGGTAAATTAAAAATATCATTTACAAACACATAATTTCATTTACCTTCAGTAATTTTTGTTTTTGTAGTTTCTATGCATGAATCTTACTAGGTTGCTTTCGATTATTTTCTATTTTATAGATTAGGTATTGGGGAATTGAGAGTGATGTCAGGGGGAGGGGAGCGGTCATATGAGCTTAAACCTTCATGTGGTTGGCCTTGTTCAGTAGAGGATAAATTATTCTTGAAACTAAGAGAATCTCATTCATTTTTATACCATCATGATCGTAGATGTCATCATTGTTGTCATAGTATTGCATCAACGAAGTTTCGATGAACATTTTTGTCATTTCTATAGAATATACGTTGAAACTGTTTGAAAACATGGGACTTTGTTCCATGAGTTGTGTGGAAATAAATTCATCATGTAAACCATAAACCCTATTTTTCTTTCAAAGTACACAAATTGGTTGACACAAGTTTTAAGTTTGCATCAGCCTTTCTTCATTTTTTTTCAGGTTCTACATTAATGTATATACAATGTATGTGTATTGTTATAGTTGTGATGAAAAATCCCTCTCTTTTCGTTCATTGTTTAATCAACACCATAAAAATATGCCCTTTTAGTACTATACGCGAGAACGTGTGTACTGTCGAATGAATTTTGAAAGGAACTACGAAAAGACATTGTACTAGGACTAGACATGGGCAACAATGACCTGTGAATGGGGCCAACATTGAAATTTTTTCAAATTGTTTCTGTATGCACTGAAATTTGACATGGATAGACTATTTGTTAGGATATTTAAACACTTAGGAGTTAGGAGTTAGCTAAGATCTACTTGGTTTAATGTGTCGTTAGTTAAAAGTGTGCTTCTTAGTGTGTTTCTTTAGTATGCAATAGTATTCATTTGTAGTTAGGAAATCTGATGGTCACGATATGTTCCCGACATAGAGTGATCTGAAGGTTCATATTCTCCTCAGTCTTAATGAACATTGATTTGTGGATTAACACCTAATTGGTCCATGATCTCTATTTAAAGAGCATGGAGGGTCATTTTTCGATGATCGATTATGAGAAACTCTCTTGTAAAATCTCCTTGTAACGTTTTTCTTCTGCATTAATAAACTGCTCCAAGTGGTCGCGTTGGTTGGGGCTGTGGATGTTTCCCCGTAGTGGTTTTGCCACGTCAAAACATCAGTGTGTTGATATTTGATCTGGTTGTGTGAGTGGTTACTGAAGGTGTTCATCCTCTGTTGGAATAACTATGTTGTTGAACATGGTATCAGAGCATGTTTGAAGACCCGCTCCTGTTATAGATCGAGGTCGTGAATCCAAGGTGTCTCATATCCATTTTTTTTTATTTTCGTACATCTTTGGCCTGAGAGCATTGTTCTATTATGTCTGGAGTGCTCTTTTCAGTCAGGAACACTTTTCGTTTTACTCGAAAAAGGTTTCCATTTGCCCAAGATACAACCATTTCAATCAGATCCGGAGGTATAAAGCATGAATGCGCATTTTTTAAAAAATTTTGCAGAGTATTATTTTGGTTATATTTCGGTTTTATATTATTTGTTTTTGGGTTGCTACTCTTTTAGATATTCATATTCTCTTTGCCCCACACCCTGTGCAATCTCGAAAAATCAAAAACAGATAGGAAAAGGTGCATCTTTCAGGTAAGCTAAACGAAAACTAACCCTTATTGTCATCGAGAAGCGGAATTTTTTTCTTGTGTGAAAAGAGTTTTTTTTTAGCACGCTCTCCAAGGCCGTCAACAACAACAACAACCCCAATCCGCTTGTGCAACAACAACACCCCCAATCCTCTTGCAAAACTATACAATATGTTTTGCTAGACCATTTGGTTAAAAGTTGTCTTATTAAGTAAGAGGTATGGAGTTCAAGTCTCTCTTTTGTTACTTTTTTTTTTTTAAGTTCATGTTAAAATTGTAAAGTGTATTTTACTTCAAGTATAAAAGTGAATCACTATAAGTAGCTTTAATATTTTATTTTAGAGTTATTTATTTTGCATGAAGTAACTTCATTGTAAAAATGATCCTCACTTCTCTTTATAAAAGTGGGTCACTTCATAAAGAAACTTACACCACCACGTGGTCCTTTGGTTATTGTTTATGCCTTTTTTTTAAAGGGCATAACTCTCACACCTAAAGTCTGTTTTTAGTGTCGTTTTTTTAAAACTGCCTAAATTTTCTAGATCTTTCCATCCAGAACATCAGGTTCAGTTTCTAAATCCATGTTATCTACAGATTTAATATGGCTTATTTTAGTAATCTTTTGCTTACTACCACCAACTACTTTCAATGGAAATCTCATATGGAAGATTTATTAAGAAGTAAAGGCTTGTACCGAATTACCTTGGGAAAGGAAAAAACACCCAATGATGATGATAAGAAAGTCAAATGGGCTAAAAGGAGTGACGAAGCATGTGGACTAAACGGAATGTCCATCTCTCCTGATTTAAGGTTCCACCTTAAACAAATTGATGACCCCGAAGAATCTTGGGAAAAGATTGAATCTGTGTTTGTTAAACTCAATATTATTCGAGCACAACAGTTAGAAAATAAAATACTGACCTTAAGTCCAAGTAATTTTTCTTGCCTTGGAGATTATCTATCTAAGTAAAACCATAGAGTTTTCACCTCACCAAGTTGTAATCAAGGATCTAAAAGATCCTAAGCATGTTCTTGCAATTGGAATTGTTAATGATATTACCAGGTTGTATAAGTTTGACAACTTTGGGTCATCATCTTTTTCATCAGTTTTTGTTGCTCATAGCGATGAATTGAGAAAACTTTGGCAAGAGTGGTTTGGTCATCTAAATTATTGCTCATTCAAGCAACTATGTAATCAACATATCGTGATTGATCTTCCTCCTGTTTCATGCAGAGATGGTGTTTGTGTCATTTTTGTTCTCGGCAAACATCATCGGGACAGTTTTGACAAACGTGCCTCTTGGCATGCCTCGGGCCCTTTGCAGTTTGTTCATAGTGATTTGTGTGGTCCACTTTTTTCTCCTTCTTTTTTTGGGTGCAAGTATTTCTTAACTTTCATTGATGATTTTTCCAGACGTACTTGGGTTTACTTCTTAAAACTTAAGAGTGAAGTTTTTGACAATTTTTTGGCCTACAAGGCCCTTGTAGAAAAGCAATATGAACATCAAATTCAAAAGTTAAGAACAGATAATGGAGGCGAATATGTGAACAGTAATTTTACAAGTTATTGCACTACACAGGGCATCCAAATGCAACACATTGTTCCATATACAACACAACAAAATGGTGTTGTTGAGAGAAAGAACCACACATTAAAATAAATGGATAATTGTATGATCCAATCTAAGTGATTAAGTCTAAAGTATTGGGCGGAAGCAATCAACTGTGCAAATTACATAGTCAATCGCACTCCCACAAAGACTCTTAAAAATATAACACCATAAGAAGCTTGGACTAAAATTAAACCATATGTAAGTCACTTCCGTGTATTTGGAAGTATAGCATGGGCTCACATTCCTGATGAGAAAAGGAAAGCATTGCAGCCTAAAAGTGAGAAGTGTATATTTGTTGGTTATTCTAAAGATGTCAAAGGTTATAGACTTCTTCAACCACATTGTAATGAAATTATTATTATTAGAAGAGATGTTAAATTTGATGAAAATATATTGGCATGCGAGCCTAATTCAGCAATTGTGCCTTCTTCGGCCTGCGATCCATCTTCGGTGTTTGTGCCTTCTTTTGTTCCTATTCTGGTTTCTTCTTCAGATGATGACAGTGAGGATGAAAATCCACCTCCACATGCTCACCTTCCTCCAAATGAGTCCTTTGAACCTGAACCAACACTAGGTCCACCGCTTCCTAGATGGGTTCGTTCAACACGAGAAGCAGTTGGTGGCCTTGTCGGTGATCCTTCATATCAGCGTTGAACACGTTCACAGTTCTAGCGAGCCTCTTCTCTTTTGGCTCAAGTTTCAAAGACTCATGATCCAGAGACATTTGCAGAAGCTTGAGGTCATCGAGATTGGGATACAGCAATGAATGAAGAGTATTGTTATTTAATGGAAAACGATACTTGGGATCTTGTACCTCTTCCAAAAGGAAGAAAACTTGTGAGATGTAAATGGGTCTACAAAACTAAGTATGCATCAGATGGAAGTGTTGAAAGACACAAGGCTTGGTTAGTTGCCAAAGGATTTTCCCAAGTTGAAGGAATTGACTATAATGAAACCTTTGCCCATGTAGCCAAAATGAATTCCATTCACCTTGTTCTTTCCCTTGTTGCCTCACATAAATGGGAGGTCCATCAAATGGATGTTAAATCTGCCTTCTTGCATGGAGATTTGCAAGAAGAAATCTACATCGAACAACCTTCTGGCTATGTCCAAAATGACTCTAGCCTTGTTTGTCACCTTAAGAAATCTCTTTATGGTCTTAAGCAAGCTCCCCGAGCTTGGTATGACAAAATGGACACCTTTCTTATTGACACAGAATTCTCTAGTTTCCATTTTGATCCTAATGTCTATACCAAGAAAGTAGAAGCCATCTCATAATCCTTGTCCTTTATGTTGATGACCTTATCCTTACTGGTAGTGACTCAAAAATTTTAAACCGTGTGAAAACCAGCCTTAATAAGAAATTTGAAATGACAGACTTGGGCTTTTTGCACTATTTCATGTGCCTCCAAGTTTTGCAAACCAATGAAGGAATTTTTCTTTCCCATTCTAAGTATCATTGTGACCTTCTTCGTCTCTTTCACATGGATGATTGTAAACCAACTCATTCTCCCTTCCAGTCTGGAGTCAAGCTTACTGCCACATGTACTTCTCCTGATGCCACCCTATACCGTCAGTTAGTTGGTAGCCTCTTATACTTGACTCATACATGTCCTGATCTTTCCTTTGTTGTTAGTCTTGTTGCTCGGTATATGAAAACACCCCATGAAAGCCATTGGAAAGAAGCTAAAAGGATACTTCATTATGTATGTGGTATAGTTCAGTTTAGGATACATTACAATTCAGGGGGGGATCCTTTATTGGTTGGTTTCACTGATTCAGATTGGGTCGGCAACCCTTATGATCGAAAGTCTATTGCAAGTTATGTTTTCAGCCTTGGTTCAGGACCTATCACTTGGGCCTGTAAGAAACAAGAGGCTATTTCACTTTCTTCAACAGAAGCAGAGTACCAAGCAATGATAAATGCAAGTTAGGAAGCCTTGTGGCTTCGACAGATTCTTTCAGAATTTGGATTCCAACAGTAGCATTCGACCAGCCTTTGGTGAGACAATCAGAGTGCCATCAAACTCGCTAAAGACCCAGTTTAGCATCAACGCAGCAAACACATCAAGATACACATGCACTTCATTAGAAAGCTCATTCATGATCAAGTTATTGAAGTGATCTTTTTCCCTAAAGAAGATCAAGTTGCAGACATTTTCACAAAGTCTCTTAGAGAAGCGAAGTTTTCCAAAATTCGATCTATGTTAGGAGTTCAGGAAGTTGTCATTAAGGGGGGATAGGCTCTAATGCCTCCTTCCTTATCCTATTGTATCACTATTGTAAATCCTTCAATCTTATCCCAAGTTTTTCTTAAGGGGGGATGTTAGGATATTTAGACACTTAGGAGTTAGGTAAGATCAACATGGTCTAATGTGTTGTTAGGTAAAAGTGTGTTTCTTTAGTATGCACTAGTATTCATTTGTAGTTAGGAAATCTGACAGTCACGATATGTTCCCAATGTAGAGTGATCTGACGGTTCATATTCTCCTTGATCTTAACAGCCATTGATTCGTGGCTTAACACCCAAATTGGTCCATGATATCTATTTAAAGAGAATGGAGGGTCATTTGTTGATGATCGATTGTGAGAAACTCTCTTGTAAAATCTCCCTGTAATCTTTTTCTTTTGCATTAATAAACTGCTCCAAGTCGTCGCGTTGGTTGGGGTCGTGGATGTTTCCCCGTAGGGGTTTTACCACGTCAAAACATCGTGTGTTGATATTTGATCTAGTTGTGTGAGTGGTTACTGAGGATGTTCATCCTCTATTGGAATACATGTGTTTTCTAACACTATTCACATGCCTTAACGATATGGGAGGGTTTTTGGACTCAAATTTGACTCACACGCCCACTTATTTCCATCATCAATTCATCATGTAAACCATAAACCTTATTTTTCTTTCAAAGTACACAAATTGGTTGACACATTTTTTAAGTTTGCATCAGCCTTTCTTCATTTTTCTTTCAGGTTCTACATTAACATATATACAATGTATGTGTGTCATAGTTGTGATGAAAAATCTCTCTTTTTTTCATTCATTGTTTAATCAACACCATAAAAATATGCCCTTGTAGTACAATATTATAAGGAACTTGTTTTCATTCTAATTTGATGATAGCTAAGGTCTTGTGACCCATCCATGGTCTTTTGTGGTGAACTAAGGACTTGGTCATGGTGTTTGAGCTAGATATGATATGTTTGGGGCTTGAGTTGTTGTTTCCCTCCCTTGACCATGGTTAAGGGATTGAGGCTTGTTTCCCTACCACAACCATGGTCAAGGTCACCTCGAGACCCATATGTAGTATGAAAAACATGTAAATGGAACTCATGTCCAAATATTAGGCCAAATACATTGAAGTGAGAGCTCATGTCATGGTTTCTAGGTGTTGTTCATGGCACTTGAGCTTAAGAAGGTTAATTTATGGCTTAAGTCCTTTACTCCCCCCTTAACCATTTTTAGGTGTTAAGACCCATTTCTAGGGAACAAAACCTACTCATGGCACATGTATCCTACTTGGAGGCCTTCAAGGAAGCCTTACAAATGAGTGATGTGTTGGTTAAGGCCTCTCTACCCATCCTTACTGCAAAAAACCTCCTAATGGTGTCCTTATCCAACTGATATGATGTTAAGGACCCCCTAGAGAGGGATTGTGTTGTGGTTTCTAGGTGTTGTTCATGATTATTAAGCCTAAGAAGTATCATTTAGGGCCCTCATATCCCACTCAAGTGCTACAAAACCCGACCATGATGTACCCAATAACTATGCCATGTGTGGAACCGAGACATGTTCTTTTTTAGGGCCTTTGTTGTGGTTTAATCATGGCACCCATATCCCTCTAGTAGGACAAAGATACCCTATGAAGGTCCTATGTCATGGTTCAAGGATGATTTCAATGACATAACTTGATAATATTCATGGTTTTTCTTTTTGGTTCTTGACTCAAGACTCTTCATTTAGGACATGAGGCAATTATTTCTCTCCCTTGACATTGGTTAGACCTTAATACTAATTATTGGTTCATAAATAACCTAGTCATGGATAGCATATCCCATTTGGACATTAATGATACCCCTTCATTGATATGTAACCCAATCCTTCTCTCGGATCCTCCTTCTTATCTCTTCTTAGGATGGTTTGGGTATTAAATCTCTAGCAATGGCAGTTAAATCCAGACCCTTTCCCTTCACTCCTTTCGTTTTTTCATTAGGAGAGTTGGAAACATTATTGATCATGTCAGGCCACTCACCCACAATATAGTTTTTTAAGTCACTAGGTCCATCCTTGTTAATCTCACCGACTTGTTCAAAAACTTCTTTGGATACCATGCAAGTATTTTGATCATGTGGTAGGCCAAAAGGATTGCGCCATGGTAAAATTTCATGGTCATGGTAGAATTTACCTGTAAAATCATTGGGTGGAGGAGGTCTCATACACCAATCTAGTATCTATCTTGACCATGACCTTAAAAAATAGATTATTATTATTATTATTATAATTAATATATTAAAAACATTAAAAAAACATGTGTTAAAACAAAACAAAAAGACATTAAAAAAAAAAAAAAAATTCAAACAAAATTTAAAATTAGTATTAGAGCTCGTGCCCATCTAGCACCCGCACCCTAGATCTCATGCCCATATATTCACACCACAACAATTAGCACTAGATTAACTCATGCCCATCTAGCACTCGCGCCCTGCATTCACACTCGTGCCCTACATTCACACCCACACCCTGCATTCAAGCCCGCAGAGCAAAACCCATCATTCGAGCACAGCGAGAGGGAGGAGAGAGAGGGGGATGAGGTGACTTGCATTCAAGCCCACACCCTACATTCACACTTGTGCCTTGAATTCAAGCCTGTAGAACAAAACCCACCATTCAAGCCCAGTGAGAGGGAGGAGGTGGTTGTCTAGAGAGGGAGGAGAGAACTCGTCCTGTGAGGTCTTTGTTCACGGGAAGGAGGTAGTTGTCCTGAGAGGGAGGAGAGAACCCTCAGCGCAAAAATCGCACGGCGACATAGGAGAGAGGACTAAAAAACCCCATGGCGACAGAGGAGAGAGCTCGTGGAGTGGATATGTCGTCAAAATCGGTAATTTCTGACTGGTTTAATTTTCATAAATGATGTTAAAAAGAGGTAAACAAACTGCACATTCTCCATTTTAAAGGTAGTTAATTATTTTCCTATATAGTCCTTTGTAAACACTTATTATAAATTCTAATATTTTAAGATAAATTCATGCTCCAATGAGCTAGGAAAGTCACCATTGTTCCTTTGATCAGGGGCTTCTAGTATTTTTGTACCCATGCACGTACAGGTTTTGGGATGAACATATCCTAATTAACTTCCCAACTAACCCACAATTACCTAAAGTTAATGCCTTTCACCGGGATGAGGTCGGAGGCAATTTAACCTTCGACATTTCTTCCAACTTATTCAAAAAACATGAAGTTTGGGACTTAGAGTTTTTTATTGAGGCCAAAACCATGGCTTGAAAATATATGGCTTGTTCATTGGGAGGGGGTTTACAACCCCCCTCCCCACCCCCATCTGCACCATCCATCACTCAGGGCCACAAAGCACCAGCTCGGTTTCAAGGGAAGAACCAAAACATATCAGTGTCTTTAGATTCAAGATCCTTTGTGCATAGAAAGTTTGTTGATGGGGATTACTTTTAGATCTTTAACATAGTCATTCCCTCGATGTTTATTGAGATAAACATAGAGTTGCACCTTTCTTAATTTCAAAATTGTGAGGCTATTGAAGCCTACAAGGGATTCGAATGATTCAAGAGGAGAGGGGTTGGCTCAAATGAAGAGGAACATTCATATTTCCCTTTTTGGGTATTGTGATCACATAATAAGAAGGAATAACCTCTTCAAGGATGTCCCTTAACTATGGATTAATAAAAATACCAAGGGAACTTGCCTAGTCATTGGAATGATTAAGGAAAGCAATCATAGACATAAAAAATTATATGTAAAATAGAAATAAAGAGGAGTATATGTGCAATGTATCAGAATAAAATAAAATATTATTAAACTTCTTCAAGATCCACGATTAACTCCAAGAAAACCCCCTCAAAGTTGGGCGCTCCTCAATAAAGGTGGAAAGATGCTCAAAGTAGGGTTTGACAAAGTCCTTGTTTCCACACTTCACTCTCCTTTGAAGTGCTTCCTCAAACCATGCTCTTCTAACATGTTCCTTCCTTAAAATAAGAATTCAAACCTCGAGATAGTGGAGCATTCCTCTTTGTTTGCATACATAATCCTCAATCATGCCATACAATCATTTTATATTGCCTTATAAGATGGAGTGTTCCTTCCAAGATGAACTTTAAACCATGCTCTTATGGTTTAGCTATCATGTGTCCTCTCCTTAGCTAGGGCATTCCTTAAGCATGTGTGTTAAGCAATTATTATGACCCCTTTTACATGGGGTGCTCCTCATCTAATTTTTACTTTATCCTTATTTCATGGCTGGAAAGAGTCAAATGCCACTTGGTACCCCTTTTGACTTCATCAAGTTGGGAACTCCCTCTAGACATTGATTAATTGTCTTTTTTGGGGTGTGTGCAAGGGTTTTGGGTCCATGCTAATTCCTTTTAATCATTCTATTTGAATGTTGCCTTCTTTCTCTAACTAATTGCTTGGATTTGTACCTTGTTGATTCCATATTGACCTCTTCATCTAATCATTTGACACTAAGATGCCTCCCCATATCAACTTTCGCAAGGATTCATGTTTGTAGACCCACTTTTTTGCTAGATCATGTGTATACATGATATGGGAGTATGCTTTGTAAGTAAAAATTCAACTTAAGATCTGTTATATATAGTGTAGGAAATAATTAAGAACAAGGTATAGTAGGAAACTTTTGAAATGTTTATTGCTTTTCCTATCCATTTCTCCTTTTCACTTTTCCACAACTTGATTTTATCCGAGGTTTTATATCTCTTCCTTTATGCAACCCATCCTAGTTCATCTATCTATAAGTTTTTAATGACCTCCATTCTAGTTTTGGGCTCAATTTTCTATGACAAACGGTGATATGTTTTGCCTCTTTCTCTCATCATTACAATTCCCATCTCTTCGTTATCACTACCACTTTTATTGGTTCTTACTATATTAATGGACTTCTCTCTATCTCGATCATTTGGGGCTTCTTGGGGACATAGTGATTTTTTGGAAACTTTTGCAGATTTCTTCCTAACTTGATGTGTTTTATTGATTTTTGCCTCATTTATTGCTTAAATGAATACTTTCTTTAATATTTATATTTCCTTTAATGCCTTATCCTTGCCGCATATATTCTTACCTTTCATTGACTTACATCTCATTAATATTCCACTGATCAAACTAACTTTCTTTGGTTTAGGTGACACTAACTCACTTTCCATTGCCCTTCCACTGGTCAAACCGATTTTCGTCAACTCTTCTTATGTTGAAATTGTTCTCGTTGATCCCGCCTTTGTTGGTCCTACTTTTATTGATCTTAATTCCATTAATTTGGGTGCAAAAAGATTCAACCATTCTCTTAAGGTTAATCGATTCTCCACTCAACCTCTTTTGGACTTTCCATCTCCCATTAACTCTCTTGCATCTTATTTAACCTCGTATCTCCTCATTAAATTAAATGTGGCCAATTATTTGTCAATTGGTCATGTCAACTTTTGTTGGGTTGCCTCCTCTATCAAATTTCCATCTTCTCCTTCAATTTTTTCTCTCAGTGAATATTTTACGCTCACTATCTCAATCTTGGTTCATAAGCGTATATAACATCCCCTTGATTTCTCCATAGCCCAACTCTACTCCAAATCTCATTGGACTACTATGTGACTTATTTATCCCTCCTTAATGATTTTCCTCTTATCTCTTCTTACCTAAAATCTCTTGTATAATAGAAGGTATTCTTTATTTGTGAAACTCCATTCCCTAAATTGTTTATTTTTCTTTCTCTTCCTCTGACTAGTCAACTGCCATTCTTCTTTGCTTATGTCAAAATAGTAAACTTTGAACTATAAAAATTTTCCAATATGGTTAACGGTTTCGATATTTGACCAACAACCTTTTGACTACAAAGTGGTAACCACCCTTATCCTAAATAACCTATAGATTTTTTCTTTCTCTCTTTAAAAGAAAGATTGGGGTCTTCAAGCGTTGTATCTATTTAATTTTTCCCATTTAAAATTGTCTTCAATATTTTAGAACTCTATGTTGGTTAGTTTCCTAAGTTTGTAGTAAAGGTATGGAAGGTGTTGGTATAGTCCCATAGTTTGATCCTAACTCCAGTGGAGCTACAACCAATTGGTGTATTGGTCCTCGTAGCTCCCCACATGGTAATATTCCTCATTGAGGGCATCCACAAAATCCCCCCTATGTGTCTTCAAGATCTAGGTGGAATTGTGTTCTTCCTCTCACCGTTCTCTAGGTGAAACCCACCTAGATATTCATAACCTTCACTAAGTTGGGAATCCACATGCATGAGTGCCCCTACTAATTTAGGTAATTGCACCCTCTAATTGTGCATCCAAAACTAAAGATATAAAAAAATTAATTAGAACTTTGAATATATAAAAAAAAGTTCAAAAGTTGGAACTAGAATGAGGATGGACTACTCACTAACAGCATGTGCACATGCGACTAAAGGTACAACCAAATAGGTACATGTCATATATTTCTTCCTCGAGTGAGGGAAGCTTAGGACAAATAGAGGGAAATGCGACTGCATCTAGTAGATATGATACACAAACAAGGACTAGAGGTGAAAAAGTCTAAAGAAAATTCTGTAGACGCATGGAATTTTTTCTTGTCGAAGTAGGATCATGCTCTTATGATGATGAGAGCATAGGAGACATAAAGGTGCCACTCAGGTATAATCATATGGTGAAACAATGGGTACCTAAGGAACTGCCTCTATTAGACACTGACTTCATTGTCAACAATAGGACATATCGCATTGCACCATCCTCCTTGCATGGCCTGGGACTATTTGCCATGGATGGAATAACTGTAAAATACAATACAATAACTAAATTGATGGACTATGTCGGACCATGTTACAATTATAATGATTGGATGTGGTTGGTCTGGTACATGCGAAGTATGCAGAGATATGCACTCGCCTCAAATTATATACTGCTAATAAACAACGATAAAAATAAGGGAGTGACAATCTATATTGATGGAAGGCCTAAAGCTTCTGGCAATATCACATGGTTTATAAATAGCACACGACCCAAGACAATAAACAAGCAACCGAATTGCATATATTAGGCACGCGAAGAGAATCGGGTAATCCTGTGCGCAATAAAAAAGACAGCTCTCAGGGAAGAGTTATCAGTGGATTACCATTTGAATTGAATAGAAACGTCGACTAATAGTGTGTGAGTACTTATGCAACACCTCTTTAAGCAACCTCTACTTATTGCATTATATTTTTTTAATCTTTAAGAATGTTTTAAATATTTCATGGTCCCAATTTTATAATAATGTGGGAGGTTGATTGTTGAGGCTGATTTTATTTGGGTGGCAGTCGTTTTTTTGTTATCGTTAACAATTTTTTTAAATATTTGGGGGTTCTAATTATATTATATTATATTATAATGTGGCAGGATGATTGTGGAGAAGGGTCAGCCACAGGTAATTGATTATCAAATTCGACTTTCATTTTACGTGAATTTTATTATTTATTTATATAATTTTATTTGTGTGGCGATTAGTTATTTCATTTGCTTATATAACTAAAATAACATTGATTTTTATGTTGAAATTATATGTAATCGGCGGGCCATGTTGATCATGATTCAGTTGATGAGGAGGGGTTGTATTCATCCCCTGATCCGATGGTATTAAAAAATATATATATCATTAAAGCGAACAAGGAACTTGATAGCTTGTTAGACCGTCCAGATCAAACTCATGACGTCCTAGAAAGGATCAATCTCCTTATGTAACATCTTAACACATATAAGGTAATAACCATAATTTAAAGTGTTTTTTTTTAATGTACTCATATGTTCAATTATGAAACTCTGTTTTTTAACTTTTACATTATCTCACGAAAAAAACATTTTCTTTTTTATAAAGAGATTTTTGGAGCCTGTTCAGCCCAGTGTTGGTAGTAGTGGCGCTGCAAAGACTCCACAAAATCCTGACGCGTGATATCATACAGTTGATACAGTATTGTTTACTTCTCCATCTTCCACACCTAATTTAGATAGGATCCATGACATGCACCGCCAGATATCCACACAGCGGTTGGCTCTAGAGGTGGTGACAGAGATGAGGCTAATGATGTGGTTGACATGGTTGCATTTCTTGGAGCTAGATGTGTGACCAGCACAAGGACCCTTCTGTGCACATTTTTTGTCGATGATAATAGACTTCCATTAAAACAAATAAGAATCCCATGTAGTTTTTCATATTTTAACTGTTTCATGTTGTCCATCCCATACACAAATCACCTAGATTATTATTTTTAAATTAATGATCATATATTTTTGTGTGTAGGAAATGACCATTTTTATAGGCACCTAGAGAGCAAGGCCTTGTTTATTTTTGGGGCAACCTTATGCATGAGGTGGAATTTCCAAAATTCCAACCTCAAAAAAGAACTTATGGATTATCTTGAAGGCCTCTTTGGAGTAGACACGTTCAATAAAAAAGTGGTCACCTCTGCAGTGTGCGAATATTTAAAATATACGTGGGATGTTTATAGACAAAGCTTGGCAAGAAACCCTAGGTATGAGATTCCTCCCTCGATTCCAGAGAGGGAGTGGAAGACGATCATTGATGATGAAAAAGAAAATATATTGAAAAAATCAAGAGAAAAAATAACTGGTACCCCATGGTAAATTACAATATTTTGATTTCAATACCTTTAATTTTCTTTAGATCTAAATAAAAGTGTGGTATATAACATACTTGAAAATTTTGATGATAGGTTTCCTGACACTCAGAAGGCAACCAAAGCAAGGATTTTCAAACATGACCAACACAATCTAGGCCAGAGCAGCTACTCGAGGTTATAGTCATAAATCGTAAGTACCCAAACATTTTAAGAATATTATTTGTATCACCTTACAAGTTTCAGTTTATTCCAACCAAAAACATTTAAAAACATTCTCTTATGCAATGTAGGGTGACGACTTCAGACTGAAACCACAGAGGAAGACCTCCAACTTGGTTACAAGTACGGTTATAAAGTCATGGTTGATCGTAGGAAAAGCATGGGGGAGACCCCAAGATCCAGTTTGCGGGATAAGGTAAATAAAAATCAGTGTACATTAACTTTTCATTACTTATAAAATACGTAAATGTTTGATATCATCCATAACTTTAATGTCTTACTTTGTTTTAATCAGGGGAGCAACACTATAAATGAAACCATTAGCACTGGAAAACAAAGCGTTGATAGTGCAGCACGGCCAGAAGATCATGGTGCTCCCCAGCAGCCCCATCCCAGTGGGGTGCTGCCCCAAGATGTTCATGTGACTGAGGCCCACGACGGTAAAATGGTTGTATATTAAGCATATACTTAATAATTTTGTACTTATAAATTTTGTACTTATAATTTTTATTACTTATACATTTACGGTTTTGTCCTTATAAATTTTGTCGTTTCAATGACAGAGAATGTAGTAGTTGAGCCTCCTCGACCTGAAGATGAACAGGAGAACAGGGAAGTCATTCCAACAATGTCGACTAGTGGACCAGCATGTAAATAATTACATTCCAGAGGTTTTTTATAATATTAATGAACTACTTCAATGATATTTAAAAATTGGCCATATAAATTTAATATTTTTTGTTTTTGTAGGTGATGGCACCTCACAGCAGCCTCCACGTTGTGGGCACGAGACCAAGCGTGTTTGGCGTGAAAGGACTGAAGCAACATCAGTTGTTGAAGAGTACCCAGTAAACGAAGACATGGACATGGATGAATTACTTAGGAACTAGAAAACACAAAAGAAGACTAAAAGAAATTGATGATGTATAATAATTTTATAACACAGATAGATGTACATTATATAGCTAGTGTGTTTGTAACATATTTTGAATGATAAATCTCATTTATAAAAAATATTTTTTATGACATGTATCTTTTAATGATAAACCTCATTTATAGCTTTACAATCACTTTTTATCACTTTTGAATATTTTTAATGCATATTTTTTAGTAGAATATAGATTGGGTATTGGGGAATTGAGAGTGATGTGAGGGGGGAGGGGCTATGGGAGCTTCCACCTTTACATGGTTGGCCCTGTTCAATAGAGAAAAATTTATTGGAGTCGTTTATTCTTGTAGCTAACCTCTCTCGATCCAACGGAGCAACAACATAGTCAATGTTGACTTCGTTGTTGCTCCTTCAGATTGAGGGAGGTTTGCTCCAAGATCAGATGACTCTGATACATTATTCTCGAAACCAAGAGGATCTTATTTAGGTCGTCGCATCTGAGATATGTGTGTGTGTGTGTGTGACTATTTAATATTCTCTCATATGGATTTTACAAAAAAGAATATCAATGGTGTTTACTATTTGCAATCTTATCGGTTTTAATTTTTATTAGGATTTATTGACATGTCTTAAAAGTATTTTTTGGTTTTTACTAAAAACTAAATATAATTATGTTTTTATTTACTACAATATGCAGTTTGTGCATTTGCAGATGCTCTAGATGTTGTATCAATGCAATGCTACACATTAGAATATCAAAGATCAGGTATGTCGTTTCTTTCTTCTTCTTTTTATGACTTCTTAAGGTTCCTTTTATTTATGTATTTTTACATTACCATCATTTGTGGGCCATTATGGGGGCAGTCATTCTATCTAATGAACCACACCCAAGGATGTAGCATATACGATTCCCTTTAGTTCATCATATCATATGATTCACACAGCTAATTTAATACTTCAACTTGGTTTTTTGTGGTTGTGTATAAGTAATCCCCTGAATATCATAGTATAAACAAAACAATAATTATGCAATAGATTATTTGAAGTGAATGAGATATAGATACCACTTCCGAGTAGAAATTACAAATCATAGGCACCAATGAACCTAAATACTCATCCCGAGTTCCAAGAAGATGAAAATCAAACATCCCACCAGCCTAAAAGTGGATAGGGGGTTGGGTGTGTTCCACCAATGACCTTTATACACTCCTACGATATTTATTACTCTCCTGTGATATTTATTGTAATATTTATTATTTTGTTGTAGAGTACTACTTTAGCACCAAAGGAAATTATTCCACCCTTTCCTCTAGAGAAAGAGAAACTTGAAAATGTTTTAGCTATAGACATTTCTACCAATCTCTTAACTAGTGTCATTCCACCAACACTTGGAAGTTGCACTGCACTCAAATCATTGAATCTATCTAACAATTCCTTAGAAGGTTCCATTCCATATTCACTTGGGTATCTACAAAATCTCATGGATATGGATCTCTCTTATCACTCCTTATCAAGGACAATACCAATTACTCTCAACAAGTTGAAAGAGCTTCACTATTTAAATGTATCTTTCAACAATCTCAACGAAGAAATATCAAAAGGAGAATTTTCTACAAATCAAAGCATTATCATATCCTTAAGTGGAAATTTAGGTCTCTGTGGTCCACAAGTATTTTCCTTACCGGCATGTCCAACACCAATAAGTCATTTTGATGTTTTGAGAAAAGTATTATTGCCAATTTTTTGTGGTATTTGTTTTATATTATGTTGTCTACTTTTGCAATTCCTCTCAAGAGGGAATTTCCATCTACAAAACTTTGATTTCCCATGAGTTGTTTCCCATAAATTAGAGAATGAACGTATATCATATCAAGAGCTTTCTAGAGAAACTAATGGATTTATTAAGGCCAATTTGTTGGGGAAGGATAGTTTTGGATCAGTGTACAAAGGAATTTTGAATGATGGCATGATTGTTTCTATGAAGGTTTTCCATTTGCAAAATGAACAGATTGTGAAGAGTTTTAAAGCAGAGTGTAATTCCTTGCAAAAGGTTTGACATCGAAATCTTATGAGAATCATAATCCCATGTTCCAACCTCCATTTCAGAGCTTTAGTGTTCAATTTTGTGTGTAATGGAATCTTAGAGAAGCATTTGTATCCTACTAAAGATGACAACAATGATGTATGTGAGTTGGGAATGAAAACACGATTAGATATTTCCATTGATGTGTCCCATGTCATGGAATATCTTCATCATGATTCTTCGATGCAAGTAGTGCACTATGATATAAAACCAAGCAATGTGTTGTTGGACGAAAACATGTTTGGCCATGTAACAAATTTTGGGGTTGCAAAATTAATTGGTGCAACCTCTTGTGACTCACTTACTTCAACAAATTCTTTGAAAGGATTGATGGGTTACATTGCATCGAGTATAGATTTATAGTAACATTATTTTGATTTTGTATTTTCTTCACATAAATTTTGTATGTATTTGTTGAATAAGTTTTGATCAAAGTTGCCTTGAATGCAAAGTATATTGGATTGGGTGAGAGGGTTTCCACTCAAGGGGATGTTTATAGTTATGGCATTCTATTACTGGAAATGCTTACTATAAAAAGGACAACTAGTGACATGTTTGCAAGAGACTTGAACTTGCATAAGTGGGTGAACTTAGCATTTCCAAATAAAGTGAAAGAGGTAATTGACAGTCATCACTCGAGTGAGATGGATGGAGATTAAATTGAAGAAAATAATACATATAAATGTCTACTTTCTGTCCTACGTGTCGGTTTGCTCTGTTCAAAAGATTCACCCGAAGAATGCCCAGCCATGAGAGATGTGTCAAATGTGTTGGAGAGTATTAGAGAGGATTTGGTGGAAAATGGAGTTTCTTCAAGGAGATTAAGACAAAGCATATTTTGTATGCTTGTCAATATTAAATGCAATACATTAGGGAATAGGGCAATGGCATAAGAGATCAAAGTTCTACATTTTAGTTTCTAAATATTTATATCCTTCTAGCTACAAATATTTATATTATTTTAATATTTAAAGCAAATTGATGTTATTATAATACTTGAGCAAAAGTTTTCAACATGAAAACTAGATGTTTTTGTAAATCCATATTTTAATGGCATCGCAAAACTAGATATTGAAAACTAGATGTTGTGGTAAATCCATATTTTAATGGCATCTAAGAACTAGATGTCTTAATGTGTGTCAACTTTTCATCCATTAATGAAAGAACTCGTGAAAGGGTTGTATGGCTTGATCTCATGAAAGTCATTCTCTTTTATTCTTAAGCATCTCCCAAATTGGAGAGAGCATCCTATGAAAATATCCTTATTTCAAACATGTTTACTACCAAATATTTCACATATTCCATTTAGTAGCAACTTTGTAGTTTTCCTCACAACAAATTCTTGTATTTATCATCGCATGGAAATTGTTAGTCAGTAGTGATTTTTCATTTTCCTCATAAGTTCAGAAAAATCAGCTTTAAATTTTAGCAAAGGCGCAAAATGATTTGGAACACATCTAGAGGGTTGTTAAATATGGAAGAATAATTTAAATTGGCCAGAAGGAGTTCTAAAATAGCGGTGATGGAAAGAAATCAAATATCAATGGTCACGATTGTGATCGGGACATATCAATGGTCGGTGTGCATTGTGGGCATGGAAAGTGCACGAAGGTTAATTCCATAAAGTGGTTCCAAAATAGAAACCACGGGTTTTGAAGGTAAATACATGTTAGCACGGGGAGGATTGCAGAGCAAAAAGTGGTTTACATTGAAATTGTTTACCCGTTGCTCCAAAAATTTGAATATTATAAAGTTGATGTGAATTTTGTTTTTGTTTATCTTTGTCAAAGTGGGAACTATTGTATATGTTGCAACTGTCACCTTCGGCCGAATTTCAAATTATCAGCGCCATTATAATCGCCATTACCAGGTATTTTTTCTTGTTTCCATGGATCCCATCGTGCTTGAAGTATCTGAACAAAGCCCGAAAAATAATGAAGAAGCCCTAATCGATAGAGATAATGATGTTTGTGAACTTGAATTCATTGTTGCCCCTATTTCTCAATTAAGAAGTAACTTAACTGACATCAGAGGGAAAGGTTTTGCATTTTTGGAGTCTGTCTAAGATTTTCTCATTCTGTATGCAAACGAATTGTGTTTTCAGTTTCTCTAATTTATAGGATGGTGTGCAGAGAAATAATCAAAGTCAGAAAGAGTTTTAATTGATAAAAAGGGGTCTAAAGTCTTGTGTAAAATTGATGTTGTGTCAGTCAGGGAGTCATTAAAAATTCCTAAGTCTTTCTATGAGAATTTTGAACCTTTTGATGAGGAAGAAATGATTAGAGTTTATAAGGAGTGTCAACCAGAGATTAAAAATTTGTTTTTAAGAATGATTATCAAGCTTGATCAATTCCCACAAAGTCTATATTTTCCCTTAAGCATCGATATCATGGTGTGTGAGGTTCAATGTGTCTGCTCTTTTTTAAGTCAGGTTTTAGGTCTTTATAGTGATAGATTCATAGTTGAGGTCATGTTAGGTTTCTTGCTCAAATTCTTCCAGTCAGAGTCAGGACAAGTTGTCTGCATTAATTTTGATGAGTTCCTATCTGATACCATCCACAAATAGGTAGTGAACTTCCACTCTCTTAGACACTTTAGATATTGTACATATCTGATGAATATTTTTCTCACCGACAACAATGCAGATATCCCTAAAGAAGAATCAATATCTATTGAAAGAAATGGGATTACTTCAGTAATTTTTATCAATAAAGTCATGTCAAAGGCCTACCAGATGATTTTCAATGTTAAATTGCCCAGAGTTACTCAAGAAATGAGAATTCACCTATAGAATCTAGAAGACAAAGTAGGAGACTTGACCATTTTCATAAAATCTACAGTGATATGGGTATATGGCTTTCATGATTTTCATTATTTGTTGCCCGTCTTTTTTACCCCCGGAATTTTTTCTCTGGAGTTTATAAACATAGAATCATCTCTGAAACTTAAAATTTCATCAAATATCATAGAGCAAGCAATATAAAGTTTCCTTGTGTGATTGTCCCATTCATTGTAAAATCCAAAACATGTCTAGCACAAGTTGAGGCAAAGCTCAAAGCTTTGGTTTTTGCACAAATGCTAAGTAAAAAATATGATCCTCATCAGATCATATCTAGAAGGAGGCAAATGAACAAGAATGCTCCATATGAGCATGAGCCTATTGAAGGCCTGGAGAATTTTGTAAATCTTGAAGAATGTGTGGATGTTGAATCCCCTGTACACAAGGCACCAACACAGCAGAGTATTCCAAAGGTGGTAATTAAGGTTCCAAAATCTAGTACATAGAGTAAGAGGATTGCTTCATAGGCAATGGACATAGAACTTGAACACACTGCTAGAAAGAAAATGAAAACCATCAAGACATAGTAGTATGTAGAATTGGAGGATGAAGGGCCTAAAGAACAAACAAGTTTAGACATGGTGGAGAGTAGCACAAGTGTAATTGAATCCAGATCTCAGTTGGAAAGTGAAGGTAGTTCAGGAGCCTTCCATAGCCAGAAATACTATTTTTCTCAGGCCTCAGAGGAAGCCTACCAGTCAAAGGAAGATTTATCTAAATGGTATGTAGAAAAAAGAAAGGAATCACTAAGTGGAGAGTAGCGCAAGTCTTCATTATTCATAGTCAGAGACACGGAAAGGAAAACATTCAACATTGCCATATCAGAAGAAGATAAGGCCTCTGAGATCGAAATAAAGTATGATAAAATCAATACCCCAGATAAGGTTCAATTCCACAAGAAGGCTAGTGACATGCTATATTCAAATTATTAAAATTTAAATTTGAAAAATGAAAAATTAACATCACTAGCTGCCAATATTGAAGGTCATCTCAGGAAGGAAAAAGCAACAAGTAAAGCATGGCAGATTCAAATAAAGAAACTTGAAGTTGATGGTCCCAAAGCAATGAAAGCCTTGTTGGATGAGAAAGACAAAGTGATTCACAGCCTAAAGAAAAAGTTGAAAATGTCTGCTACAGAGCATCCACAGACTGCAGAACTTGTAGCATTGGAACATGAAAAGGAAGCTTTCAAGAAGCAATCACTAGATTTTCAAGCTCTGCAACTGGAAAAGGAAAAATTAGAATGGTCAAGAGAAAAGACAGAAATGGCAACTAGAGTCATAGATTTGTCTGATGTTGTACCATCTGTTACACCCTCTGCTACTAAAAGCAAATCAGGCATTGAATACATTATCCAGGCAATGTCTTGGGTTAGCTTAAAGGATGGGGAAATAAAATAATTGAAAGAGAATATCAAGAAAATGGAACAAGAGGCATAGGAAAGAGATGAAAGAGTATTACAACTTAAAAAGGAAAATGCAGTCCTTCATGAAAAGGTGAATAAGCTAAAATACAAGATTAAAGGAAAAATTTTGTTACAAGCATCCGAGTACATCATCTAGGACTCCATATCAATTGAGGTTACAAAACTCGGGACATGTCTAAATTTTTTTAATGATGAGGACAACATTGCAGTTTTGGCTAAACAGAGATGCACAGTTATTAATGAAACTTTATCAAAAAGACCACCAGAATGGGCCCAGAACGCTATCAATCTCCTTAATACAGTGCCTTCATCAAGTTTGTAGATAATTGGGGTCAAAGATAGAATTGTCTTGATAATATGGGCTAGAATAATCATAACCAAGCACAACCTCTCGAATTCAGTCTAGAATAAAGCAACCCAATTGGAAAAGAGTGTTTAGGATTTTAAGGTCTTGTTTGAAGAACTATTTATCAAAGGTCTTCCATCATTATGGGATGGAAAGGGAAAGTTACACGAACAAGAAGCCTACAATGCACTCTTGACAAAAGTGAGGATGGATCACTCTAGGTTTGAAGACTTAGATGAAGTTTTAAATGGGGCAACTGTGGTAAAAAAGTTAGCCATGGATTTTGAAATTTTGAATAAATTTAAGATAATAAAATTTGGCATGTTTGCCATGTTGTATGCCTCTTGCATCGATTTGGAAATTTTAATAAAATAAATGATGGATTATGATATTCCTTTTGAATCATAGTGGAAGGAAATAGTAAGATTGGGTAAAACTAAATGTAATTTTCCAGGTCCTAGTAAATGACCATCTAGTTGTCAACGAAGTATGGGTCCAGACATCAGCCAATCAGATTATTACCAAGGTAAAACGGGTGAAGATAAGGATAAAGCTGCTGAAATATCTCAAGGATCCTGATTTTCTGAACTACTTTTCTCTATTTTTGTATATCGATTTCAAACCAAATTTCATTGGTTTTTATAAATATTGTAACACATAATGTATAAAGGGTGGGAGAAAGTTTGATGAATTGAGCATTCTGAGAGTCCTTGTACTGTAATATTTTCCTAAAGAATTAATAAAGTCGGTGATCCAAGGCTTCTGGGATCTAGTCTTTCTTCAGAGATTCAAGTGCCAGTCATTGTGTAGCATGTTCACTTCAGTGTATGTTCTTCTTTCAATTTATTGCTCATTTTCCATATCTGAATGATATTCAATTAAAATATTGTTTCAGAATTCATCATGTTGGTGCTTTGTCACATAGTTTAGAATATCAATGGTGTTTTCTTCTTCTAAAATTGTTTAAGAAATTTCAAAATCTGATTTCTTAAAGTATTGATTTATGTTTTGCTTTTGTCCTTTCTACTACAATGACATTTAAATAAAACCAGCACACAGTTAGTGTATATCTTATCTTTGAAGTTTTTTCCCATTAATTGACAGATTACCCACATATTCATAAGCTTCAACCTTTTGAATCCATTCCCAATGGATTTCCCACAGGCTTAAACATCCAATCCCATCCAAAAATTTATTCACAATCCAAGGACCTAACCTCAAGAAACAAAAATCAAATCAGTCCTTTCAGTGACTGATTTGGGAGAGAGCCCTCTTTGAGACTGGAAGAGTTAGATTCCAGTTTCTAAAGTTGGTTTGTGGTTACCTCTGGGTTTATTTTATTAGCCTAAATAAATTACGGAGTGATAACAAAATTGAAGGATAAATTATATTGTTTTTCAATGCAATGCACATTGCATCCAAATGCATAATGTTTTTATGTCAATATGTCAGGATTTTTGGAAATTCTTTTCCACTTTAATTTCCCTACACATTCACTGAGGTTTGCATGCATTTTTGTTTGTAACTTTGTATATTTTTTGTGACTGAATCATATCGTAACCATGACAAAGCAAAATAATAGAAATATAGAAATAAAAAAATGGAAGCCACAACATACAATTTCATAGTATTCTCTTACTGTATTGCATAGAGTTCACTCCATAGTTATGATTTCYACTTAATGTGGCTATCTTTTAACATTTAARGTGTCAGGACTTACTGAAAATGGATTATTCCAGTTATCTTTTGTATGTTTCAACAAAGGCCTTCCCAAAGGTTCCAACTTATTTTGAAATCCCTACAAATTGTAGTAGTCTATTTCCTCAAGATTTTATAATTGGGTTTGCTTCTTCAAATGATATGAATATATTAAAGAAGAGTTTGACGTTTCCCTTTTATATATTTATGATTTTGATTCTTAACTATGATGGATTACAAGGTAAACAAGTCCTCTCACTATGCAACCCTTGTTTCCACGCCTATTCCTAGGGACTTGTTTAGCTAGAAAGGTAAAACTATATTCTGGAAATGTCTATATCATTTATTGACGTTGTATATCATAACTTTTTCCAAATGTCAGTTTGAATTTGTCATCTTCTTTTTCATTGTAAATTCGTTATTGCAGTTGGAAAATTGAAAGAAATGAAGTAAAGTGACATAATGTAGTTCCTTGTTCTCTATTTTTCATTGTAAATTTGTTACTGCAGTTGGAAAATTGAAAGAGATGAAGTAAAGTGACATAATGTAGTTCCTTGTTCTCTATTTTTATTTTTTCTTTGCTTCTATCCATCCAAGTGTCTCTGTGAATTTTTATTGCTTATTTTGTGAAATATTTGTTTTCTGCTCAAAATTGCTAGGATTTTGTATAGGTTATATATTGTAGAAACCTTGAAATTATTAAATCTTCAAAAAGTACTCACAAATATTCTTTTATCTTTCTAGGACTAGTATTTTCCTGGAACCTATTTCTGGTTTCATTTTTTACTTTCAACTTCTTTCTTGTTCATTCTACTATATTTTTTGAGAGCAGAACCATCTTGATGTGTGAAGTTTAAACTATTATCACTAATCAAGATATGAACAGATGGGATGAAAACTTCCATGACTCTTCATATTCCCTTGGCACGAAATATTGTTTATACACCTCCCTACGAATGAATGGCACTTAGTATTGGTGATGACTTCTTGTTGTTTTTGTTTTTCTGAATAGCTTCATAACCTTTTTTTTTCCATAATCTAGTGCTTGCGTCAAGAGAATTCATATGGAATTTTTGCAAAGAATGACCATACCAACATCCACACACCTCATTCTTGCATTAATCTTTAATAATAATAAAAATTCAATAGATATATGTTGTCGCTCTTGCGATGACACAGATCGTCGATAGTATGAATAGTTTGTTGCAACTATCGACCATCCATCGCTATTGCGACGAATAGGATCATCGATCGTATGAATAGTTCATCGCAACTATCAACCGTTCATCGCTCTTGCGACACACAGTTCGTAATCGAAACTAGGATATTTTGTTTCTCTTGCATCGAAGAGGATCGTCGATCGTATGAATAGTTCATCTCTCTTGTGATGAACTGTTTTTTGCAGAAACTATTATAGGTCATTCGTCTCTCTTGCGACGATCATCCTTGGTTGTTGTTCATGTGATGATCGTCCTCAGTTGTCATTCTTACGATGATCATCTTCAGTTGTTGTTCTTGTGACGATGACCATTGGACATATCTCGTGCGACGAGCACCGTAAGTCATCTCTCTTGCAACAACCTTCGTAGGTCATTTCTCTTGCGACGACCTTCCCAAGTTCGTCCCATGTTCGACGGCACATGAAGCAATGTTTGAGGGGCCCAAGATTCGTCGCAATCTCCATGACATAACGTCACAAGAGCATCAAAATGGTCGTCGCAAAATGACCCAAATTTACTAGTGCTTCCATATGCCTAAAAAACACTTGAGTAATTATTATTTAAATATGGATGCATGTGAGGTGCTCCATGACAATTGTAATATGTTTTTCTCCATTATTTGGCTAAGAAAAAAAATCATATCATTGCCCCCATTTAATGTGTTTGTTGTGTGTGATGTGTTTGTTTTCTTCTTCTCTATTCATGAATTTTGTTTACAAGCCTGAAGTCAAACAAGTGGTATCAAAGCAAGGTTAAGTGGTGTCATGTGGTTGTTGAATGTGGCTACTGAATTTGATGAATCGTGGGCCCGAGGAGAAGGAGATCCCAGCCACTGGTTAGCAAAGTCGAGCGTTGGTCTGTGAGAAAGGAGAGAGGTCTCGTGGCCAAGAAGCAACAAGTTGGGTGTATAGAGACAACGCATTGTGAAGAATAGCAGTATTGGAACTCTAGTGGAAACGAGTTCGAATTCAGTGCACGGTTCACAGTGGTGGATGGAGGACCTATTGTCCACAGCAATGAGTTATTATGTAAAGGTCTAGGTTCATATTTAGCTAGTCGGAGCTCCATTTTTTCTGGTTGCATATTGATATATGGATTGCATATTTTGACCACGGATTTGTGTTGTGATAGAGTGGTTGAGGTCGATAGAGTGGTTGATTTCAAGTCAATGGTTTTTACTTTTGACCTCTAAAGCAGCATCCATCACGAGTATTGACCGCAAAAGTTGATTTTCAATACAACCGACTCGCAGGAGAAATTATGTTGTCTAACGAAGAATGCATTACAACCAATCACGACTGCAATTTTCATGGCCTATCGAGGTACGTTGGATTGGTAGTTTTTTAGCGGAATCAAATCGATGGTTAGGATGATGTAAAATTTGTGGATGAAGATGTCAGTGACCATGCCGCGAGGAGAAATCATTGAATCAAAGCTAGTGAGGAGCTGAGGCAAGTGGAATTTTGTGGTGAGAATTATGTGGGATTTCAAGGAGGGATACTCCACTCCTTTGTAGGGTTTGAGGAAGTTGGTTGATGCCATGGTAGTGGAGATGCATTTTGGATTAGCCTCTTTGGAGTGGGGGTTATGGGTAAGGTGGTGTTGGGACTAGTTGTGTCTTGTGTTGGGTGTCTTTCATAGTGGCTTTGCTAGTGACAAGGTGGGTTCTGTCTCGAGGGGTAGGTGTCAATCTATGGGTTGCGACACAATAGTGCATGGAGGTATGTCGTGCCTAAGGATCAATTCGAGAGAACTTGGGAGGCAACGAGGACCATTTGGAGCGATGGTGAAGTCGTGAATGCAAAGTTCAAGGTGGAGTTGACACCTTATTATATGTAAATCGTCATATGGTTGTAAGACCTGGTTAGGTATGTGCACCCCGGTTATTTTTTGAAATGTCACTGGCAAAGTCTAGATGACCTAGGTGATATGTGGGAGCATGCAGTATTCCCAGATACCCTGCCATTGAGGGAAGTTTGGTCGGTTTTGGTGATGGTGGGAAGTAGGTCATTTTTTGGTCATGTGTCTTGATAGCTCATGGTTTTTTAGAGCCTATGTATTGCATGTATTGAATTGTTGAAATTAGCCTGGAGGTGAGAGGTGAAGGCTCACTTAGTTGGCCTGGCCAGATTCGGTCAAGGAAGTACATCTTTGTTGGTTATGGTGATGGCGTTAATGGTTGTAGATCATGGGATCCTACTGCCCACAAATCATCATTAGCATATATGTGTACATGGAACAATAAGGAGTTGTTCAGGATCACAAAACGAGATTTGTTTGCAAACTCATGGAATCATTGTATGGCCTAAGGTAACTAGAAAAATGGTACAAGACGTGTGATTCCTTCATTGTGGGTCGAAGTTCTCAAGAAATGAGTATACTCTTTGTGTTTATGGAATATTCATTATCTTGGGTTATGTTTATGATATGTTTATTGCAAGCGAAGCATGGTTGAGATCAACAAGTTAAAGGCTCAATTGGCTAGGGCTTTTGATGAAGGATCTAGGAGCAACAAAACAAATCTTGGGCACAAAAGTACAGAAAGATGGAAAAAATGGTAAGTTGTGGTTGTCACTAATGAGGTTCAGTATAAACTTTGTGAAAATGGTAAATATCCCTTTAGTTTTCCATTGTAAGATTTCTTCAATTTTATGCCCTAGTAGTAACGAAGAAAGGATTATTTGTCTCATGTACAATGCAGTAGCAAGGTTGATGTTTGCAATGTGAATTTTCAAGTATTTCGCATGCAATTGGTGTTGTCAATGGACATGGAAAAATCAAGTAAAGAGCATAAAACTGGGTGCTTCGGTATGTGAGAAGCATGATTATCACCTACAGTGGTTGCAACGATTTAGTTTGTTCTTATGTTGATTCAGTGGAGGTGGAGTTGTCCATACTGGAGAAAAACGTGCTGACATGTTCATGCAACTAGTATTGTTGGAGAAGTTATGTTGGTGTTTGGCTTCTCTAGGCTTGTAGGAAGGTGATGTTTGATTCGTTGGGAAAGGTATCAGGAAATTATTGTCAAGGTGGATATTGTTGGGTTGTGACAACACATACCTTGTAGTTACATTTGTTTTGAGGTTTCTCAAGCGCTTGGCCTTCCATATGCTTGAAAAACACTTGAGTAATTATTGTTTAAATCTGGTTGCCTATGAGGTGGTCCATGAGAATTGTAATCCATTCTTCTCCGTTATTTCGTTGAGCAATAAAATCATATAATTTCCCCCATTTCATTTGTTTGTTATGTGTGATGTGTTTGTTTTCTTCTTCTTCTTTCATGAATTGTGTTTGCAAGCCTAAAGTCCAACAGTTTGGAAGATGTTGGAAGATGTTGGTCGTACTAGCATGAATCCCATTGGTATAGTCATCCTTCTTCTTATGTCGATGATATTGTTCTTATTGTAAGAAATCCCTATGACCTCGGTAAGCAACTAAGAATCCTCAAGGACTTATGCACTAGTATGACTATGACTGTGAACATTGACAAAATGAAGGTTATGATAACTAAATCCCAAAAGATCACCTACGATAATTTCATATATGAGAACAATAACTTGGAGGAAGTACATTCGTATAAATATCTTGGAATCAACATTCATCACAATATCAATTGGAACTATAACATTGAGAAAAGGATAAATGGAGGGTGGAAGGCTTAGTATGGGCTTGAAAAAAAGTGTAAGCTAGTGTAAATTTAGCTGTGAGATAATAAAAAACTCCTCTTGGATACTCTTGTCAATCTTGTTATCTTATATGGATGTGAATTTTGGGGATGTGGTATCTCTAGAGAATCTTGGAGAAATATAGACCATGTCCAAAAGAATTTTATCACTTATAATCTTAAAATTAAAGGAAATATACCATGTCCTATCCTCCTCATAGAAGTGAGCATTTCCCCCATTGAGGGCATGGCCATGATTAGATACTTAATGTACAAGAACAATATAAACAACATGAAAACAAGAGGCTCCCCAAAATTGCTTCAAACTCTAGCCGAAAACACCAATGATTCAAGCGAGAATGGCATAAAGATGCCAAGTCTTGGCTAAATCATTAAGAGATATAGAAGGATGTCATTCTAGATAATATTCATAATATCAAAAATATTATCACATCTAAATTTAAAGAGAATCTATGGTGTAATAATAAATTAGAGGGTAAAAGCAAGTTAAGATACTACAAGGAGGTGGTCAAGCCTAATCTAGAAACTCAAAAGTATCTCTTGGTTTTGACTAGCGCAAAGAAGAAAATCAACATTGTTAAAATTTGAACCAACTACCACGAGCTGCATAGTGAGACTAGGCATTGGACAATTCCCAAAACATTGTGGGATGAAAGAATGTGTCATCTTTGTGACACTAAGAGGGTTGAAGATGAAAATTTATTTCTCCTAGAGTGCCCTACATGTACTCAAATTGAGTATACTCCAATTAGATCATAATTTCAAAATATTTGTCACAATATTGACCTTCCTAAGCTACTAGGTCATCAAAACTATGGTAATATTGGAACGCTTTTCTTAATGCTTTTGAAACACAGAAATAAGATTTTGAAGAAATCTAAGTAATTTGTTACCTTTCTTAAGATCTGATAAACCAATTTTAGTCTCGATGAATGTAAATCATCATAATTTTTTATTTTTTAATATTTTTAATTTAACTTCTTCTTTTTTTCCAAGAAAAAAAAAACTTTATATTCCATTGTGAATATACATATTTTCGTCCTTATGAGGACTAATCAATGTTCTTCATATATAATTGAACAAAAACCTTTCCTCTTTTCCTCTCTAAAATTCTCACAAAACCATTCATTTTCATTATTTTATCTCTACTAAGATAGTCTTTCCATTCTAGTTGAAAATACAATTATCTGATTCATTACAAAAATTCAAAAAGACCAGAAAACTAAAGGAGAAAGGACATCTCCTCACAAAGGCTACCTTCAAAAAATTATTGAGAAATAAAGCACACCTATTAGGCCCAATCCAACCTCTACACGGGCTAATATCCCATGTTAAGAGATTTTGGTTGAGATCTGGCCAAAGAATGATCTTCAACTTCATAGGAGCATGCATACCCCATAGTGTTGAACACCACCATTGTGATTCACCCAAAAAGGCTCCTTCAGCCAAAGCTTTATACCCTAAATTCGCAGTATATTTTTCAGACAGAGCGTTCTTACCCATCTCTTATGACTAAAGGACAATAAAATTGGATCTTAGAGCCCCCACATAATTGTTCCACTCCTCTCCTTGGGAATCACCTAATCCCATCATTTTTGTCAACTTCAACTCACTCTAACTAGTGCCATCCATTCCTGATAGCTTTGCATCCCACGGAGAGAAAATACCTTGGTTGTGAAGGACATTCACTAATTTCTCTAATAATTTGAACTCGTTTCTTGCGCTAGCCCATGGATCTTTCCTAACTCTCACACTTTTTCCATTACCAATAATCCATATAGTCCAATCTCCCATGAGGGGGGAGGCCTCAATTATTGGTTTCCAGACTATTGAACTACTCTAAACTGACTTCTTCGACTATCAAAACCAATCTTCAATCGACTTACTTGATAAGTACTTTGAGCACATCAATATGTCCCATAGCATTTTGTCGTGGATGAGTCTCCATAAGCTCTTAGCTGCCAATGCTTTGCTAAACTAGTAAATGTTTTTTATCTCCCATTTCCCCATCTCCTTAAGCATAGCTAAGCATGACCACTTTACTAGGTGGATGCCCTCTGCTTCCTTTTGACCAAACAAAAGAAACTAGAAACAAGATTTCTTGGTTTTAGTTAGAATCCCTTTGGGAATCTTAGAAATAGAGGCCCAATACACCGGGATGTTGTTGAGAACTGAGTTAAGAAGCACTAAACAACCTCCTCTTGAGAGCAAACGATGAACCCATAAATAATTTTTTTCTTTTATTTTCTTAAAAATCCATAGCCAATTGTCCACCAAGTAAGCATTTGGTTTGAGATCAAAGTTAATATACTTTAGCCCCTCGTCAATACTTTTGCATGAATATGGAAGTTGAATTCCTAGTTGATCTAGAGCATCATCCCTTATAGAGCTTACTAACAAATTTTACTTTATCAAATTAATTTGCATACATGTGGTTGAACTTAACAAGTCCAAGATATCTCTCATAGATTTGAATTCATGCACATATCCTCCACTAAAGAGCATTACGTCATCAACAAAAAGAAAATGGGTTAGAATTATGGACAAAGCAATTTTGATTCCTTTCAAGATTTTGCTCTGCCTTGCATTTGCGATAAGCTTCCTTAAACCTCTAGCAACAATGAGGAACGAGAATGGAGACAAGGGACAACCTTGACACAACCCCCTCGAGGATCAAAAGAAAGGAGAAAGAGAGCCATTAATAAGAACGAAAATTGATGTTGACCCAATACAACCCATTATCCAATTGACAATATTTATATTCATCCCCATGTGGATCAATGCAAGCCTTAGAAAAACCCAATTTACATTATCATATACCTTCGAGAGGTCTAATTTTAGAATGATAGCCAGAATATTTTGGGACTTGATGGTGTGCATGGCTTCTTGGGCCAACGCCATTTCCATCTATTTGGCCTTAAAATAAGGGAATATCAAAAGTAACTTGTACCTTGAAGGATGTCGTACATTTGAAATCAATGTTTGTCAAAGATGCCTTGACCGCCATTGGTAATCATTAAAGGATCTGAGTGAAGTTTTCCATCATCTCATTCCTATGTTGTGTAAGGGATTCCTCGAGCAACATCTTGAAAGGATCTCCCACTCTGGCATATCTCTTTTCTTCCACCAAGGGAGGTCACTTGGGCTAGCAAGAGTGGTTGTCCCTAAGTGAAACTAACTTGAGACCCAACTGTCTAGACCCTAACTTCATCAGGGATATGCACCAAGAAATAACAAGGAGCAGACTGTTTTGATACCTTGTTGGTGTGCGGTTGTAAGACCCTAGGTTCAAGTTATCTTAACCAACAAAACCCTTTAGATACCGACCCTTTCGGGATCACTTGCATGAAAGTGAGCTCTCAATCAAGGCATCTATTGGGACTATAGGAACCAATTTTTTGTAGTAGTGAGGGGATGGGATGTGATCATCTTATTCATTCTTACATATCTACTTTGTGTGCATTATCGTGTGTCTGTTATCCCTTGGTTACTTAGTAATTAATCTTATGCAGTATCGTCGTGATCAAGTTGCAACATAAACTATTCTCAATAACATCTATAATTACTATGTAGTAATCATATAATAAACGTATCTAGTCTAACATGCATAAACATACTATTCATCAACAATCACATTAAAATACAAGAAGACACAGTAATTAACGTGGTTCACCGAATTTGGGCTACGTCCACAACAGTTGGCTTCTTTATTATGTTTTATATAATCATTGCAGACTTGCACACTGCGTTTACGATATATATATATCAAGATATATCTCTCTCTATCTTGCCTAGTCGCTCTACAGTGCAAGCCTCTCTCTACAACTCTCCCTAAATATTCTGACATAGACTCTCACTCATCCTCAGTCTATTCTCTCACTCTCCTTGTGAACCCCTTTGTTCCCAACTCATTACATATTTACACATGGATTCTAGGGCTCAAACCCCTACTTGCTTAACCCCAAAACCCAATTACAACTCATTATGACTCATTACAACTCATGTTAACTCTTTGTTCAGGCATGATTTTTTTGCTTTTGTGTCTTCATGTATCTTTTGCCTTCTCAATTGTTGTTCTTCTTGCTTTCACACATCTCTCTGCTTTTGCATGTTGAACTGTTGCCCTTCATTTTCACCCACTTTATCCTCCTGCTTTATTCTCTTGCTTTATGCTCTTTCCTTTCACTGCCAAGTATACTTTTATTGTTCACGTCAATCATGGATGTGCCTTCACTACGCACTTCGCTCCTATCTTCTCTTGTTTCTGCAACTACTATGCATCTCCTCCATACTTAGGATTTTCCTCAAAATTGTATCCAAAATTTCTTGTTCAACATGCCCCCAACACTCACCTGTGGCTCATCCCGAGCCACTCAGGCTTGTTGCTTCGCGCTTCTCCATACTTCCATAAACTTTTGGGAATTGTATTTTGTTGTTGTGACCTCTTTCCTGACTTCTGCTTCTTGTTCCATAATATATTCTACGACCTATGCAGTCAAGGTCATAAGTTTTTCTTCGTTATCATGTGATGTCTGCTTTACCTTGCCCTAGGCAACTTCCAGTCCCCCAATTACTCTTAATGATTCATCCTGCAGTGGCACTAATTTATGTTGGAGGACCTTCTGTTGGTATCGTATCTTTTCAATTTCATTGTACAACTTCCTTTATGCCAAGATCGTCATCATGCGCTCTGCTAGTGGTAGCGTATTTATGTTTTAAGAATCCTTTTGCACATTTTCTTGTGCATCCCTAAATCTGGCTTCCGCTACCTTCATTTTTAGATCCTCCATCAGGTTCATCTAGATATGCATACTTTCCTCACAAAGCTTTGCGCATTTCTCATCCAAATTCTTTCTTCCCTTTCCTCTAGTGGTATTCCCGACATACTGCGTGATTGCAAGTCTTCAATCTTTGTGCGGAAGCCTTTAATGGCTTCGTTGATTCTTGAGAGTTGTTCTTTCATTATGGCCTCTACCACCATTGGTACTTCTGGGATCTCCTTATAGATATTTAGGATGGCCATTTGTATCCGCTGGGCCATTTGCTCAGTCTCCTCCTTCTCTTTTAGTGATTTTTCTTCCTTTTCCTCAGCCTCATTCTTCTCCTTCAACACTCTGTTAACTTTTTCTTCAACCTCGCTCTTGTCATGCAGAGCAGTTGTATACTTTTGTTGTATTTTTTCCTTCTCATATGTCACCTTGATCAATTCTCTGCATGTTATCTCTACGCAGAGCCTTATCTTCTGCATAATACCAATGTGCAAGATTTGCAGTACTATTGTGGGCATCCGAGCAATGGCTAGGTTCATATAACTTATTGTTTTCACCTACTCTTGCAGTTCTTGCGTTGGGAACTCAACTGTATCGGACTCGATCTCCAACACTCTGTGTCTGTCAGCTAACTTTGACAAGAATGGATTGGTAGTCCCTGCTTCCTCAATTGGGATCATTGACGATCCTTCACTTGAGCCTCTCCCTGGTAATATGTTCATTATCTCTAGTAGTTGTTGTATTGTCATCAACTGGTCCTACACCTTCTGGTGTTGTTCCTCTTATTTATGTGATGCTTCTTCAATTGCCTCCTTTGCGTTGTCTTGCACCTGGTAGTTGATTCTATCAATGTCATCATCTGTCAAATTATAGACAAATGGCACTTTGTGGGATTTCATCTTTTTGCGCAGATTTACGGTTGGACCCTTCCTCATGCCGTTTCATTTGACCCCTGCTCTTGAGACTATTTTTTGCGCACCTTATGTTGATGGTCCTATCTCTATGGTATTCCCTATGATATTGTGTTGTCCATTTCTATGTCCCTCGTTTAGTTCTTCCTCTTCATTGTCTTTCTCTTCTTCTTCATCAAGGTGCTCAGTTTGTTCTCTTGGAACTTTCCACTCCTCCTCCAAGTCATTGGTGATCAAGCATACATCATCCATTGTCAACTTGTAGCTTGTTGGCAGCCACTGGCTTGTAGGGTTCATTTTGTCTTGGATGTATATGTGGTGCATCCCTTCTTTAAAGCGCACAATATCCTGGTAAGTCTCTACGGTTTGGGTGGTGATGCGCAGTGTATATGCTACTATGTGTCTAATCATGTCAAAGTAGACATAGAATGTGGCATTGTTATCTATTTCTCTTCTATTATTTGTTGTGTGCCATAGGTTTTCATACCGCACAGTTGCATTACCTATGTTGGTTGTGTTCAAACATTGGCAATCGCCAAGCTCCTTCCATCCTACTAGTGCGATCGAGATGAGAATCCAAGCATAATGAAACTCCATGCTTTTCTCCTAGGATTTTATGCAGTCTATCAAAAACTAATTTACCAGAAATGTGGCCCAATTCATTTGGACCCCCTTTGTGCAATTTTTTGTCGCTATGATCACTGTGGTCGGCACCTCATCTTTGTGGAATTTCCTCAATAATTTGTAGGCCAATACATGCATCACAAATCACACAACATCATCACTTATGTCTGTGACATCCAGCCCCCACTTCCCTCTGAAAGTGTTGTACTTATCCTTTATGTTTTTCGATCATGCTTTCTCCACCGCCTTATCTGTGAATAATGTTGTCGGATCCTCTCCTACTTTAAGAAAACCTGTGATCCATGCAATTGGTTGTGTATCAATAGATACTAGTGGGTATGGCCACAACGTTCCTCCATGGACATAACTTAGTAACATCTTGACGGAGGCATTTATCTCCAAACTTCGGCCAAAATGTGGGATCTCTAGCATATTCAATATTCTTGAATTCTATAATCATGCCACCCAACTCTGTGGTTCAAGAAGGATTTCACTTGTCCCTAGTACGTTTTTTGCGCACAAACGTTTCTCTCATGCCAGATCGGGAAACTTTTTCTCATTCATTATTCTTTGGTATGCAAATTTCAAGGCAGTGATCTTTCCTTGCATGTCTCCTTTGACAATTACACCAAGCAGTATTTCTGGCGTGATCAACGGGTACTTTCCATCTGGGAGTACTCTAACTTGTGGTGCGGTGTCCTTTCTTGGTGATATATAGTCCCTGTGAAATCTCTATTGCAAGGTCAAAGCTTCGGGTGTTTCCACGAACATTGGCACAACCAGTGGTCTTTTTATTTTCTTGCTTGTTACAGTTGTTGGTGCTCCAACTTTTGGCGGTGCCATTGTTTTTTGTGACCGATTTCTTTACTTGCTCTATGAATTGGTTGTGGTTTGGCTCTGGTTCGGCGCTATATGCTCTATATGATCACAACTCTTCTCAAATGCAAATAACCCTTCACTATCGAGCCCTTATGCACTTTTATAACCCTTCGACAGTTGTGTATTTGCTTTCGCACCCAAAGTAAGTGTCGAATCTGGTCATAGTCTGCAATCAATATTCTCCTTATTGTGGCATTAATGCCAAATCCTTCGCCTGATTTTTCCTTCGATCTGCCAGTCTGTCTCGATCCTTGGCGACACCTTCTATTTATGACTATGTGTCTCCAAGACGTTTCCTCATTATTGTGTTTTAAATGTCATTTATGTGCTTTAATGCCCTTAACGGTCATGTCTTATGCTTTATTTTTTCATGCACGTAACTACCTTTGCGTTATTTATGTTATCTGTGTGATACTCCCTTTTTTCGCGCGATACTTCTTCATGTCTACCTTTGTATTTCTTCATGTTTTCCCACTTTTTATTTGTTTTCTTCTTTTTCTTCTTTTTCTTCTTTTTCTTTGTTTTCTGTATTTTACCTTCCTACTATAATACATCTACTATGATACATGTGTTCTTATGCAGCTCAAATTAATGCGCAGACAGTCAACCGTCTCTATAGAATTCCAGTCGACTTCCATTCGCCATGCCTCCCAAGACTTGTCCATTCAGTGTTTCCAACTATGTAGCACCTGCCTCCGTCATATGTTGAATCACATAGGGTCCTAACCAATGCATTTGAAAATTTCATGGGTGTTGCATGAACTTATTGTCATAGAGTAATACTAAGTCACCCACTTGAAACTTTTTATGTTTCATGTGTCTATCATGCCATGCATTTTCTCTCGCCTTCTAAACTTGTTGATGGAACCCTCTGACGAAGCAATCTTCCTCAAGCTGTACTAATTGTGACAAACTCTCCTCTACCACGCCAGAGTCCAAAAGATCAGTAATTGTTGCAATGTGCAAACTAGGCACAATAAACTCCATCGGATTTACTGCTTCTTGGCCATAAACCAACCTAAAAGGTGTTTTTCTCGTCAACGTTTTTCTTGTAGTCCTATATGCCCATAATATTACAGGAACCCTTAAGTCCCAGTCATCTCTTCCTACATTGCAGATCTTTGTCGAAGCATTTTACAAAATTTTATTAAAAGTTTCTATTGTCCCATTAGCCTGAGGGTGATACGATGTACTCTTCTAATGATGAATTTGAAACTCCTCGGTCAATACTACAATCGTCCTATTCAAGAAATGTGTTCCTTGATCACTAAGTAGTATGCACGGGCATCCAAATCGTGTGACTTCATTCTCAAATAGAAATCATACAGCAGTTTTTGAGATGGAGTCTAAGACTGGTGTTGTTTTTTCCCATTTGGTCAAATACTTTGTCGCAGTGATTATGTACTTAGTTCTTGATCTTCTTGCAGATGGGTTGACTGGTCCAACAAATTATATCACCCATTTATGAAATGCTTGCAATGTAACTGATGGGTGTAAATGCATCTCATCTCTCCTGGATTTCTTTCCCACCCTTTGACATACATCACATGCCTCACAGTATTCTTTAGCATCCTTATAAAGCGTGGGATGCCAAATCCCTGCGCACAAAATATTATGTGCAGTTTCTTTACCTACGTAGTGTCCTCCTGCAATCCCTTTTTGTGCTTCTATGAGTATCATAGGCCTTTCATGCTCTAACACACATCATCTCAATATTCCATCTGCACTTAACTTGTATAAATTCCCTGCAATCAACTGATAGTCTATTTCTTTAACCACTAATTGTTTCTTCTGTGCAACTATCATGTCTGACGGGGCTATTTCCATACTTAGAAACTGTGCGATGTTTGTAAAGTAGTCGTCCACCATTTTAACTGCAAATAATTGTGCATCAAACAATCTATCATCTAGATTCCCTGCATCTTCTCCTGATAGTATGTGCAATAAATGATCAGGTCTTGCATTCAACTTTCATGGTTTCACAACAACCTCACAATCATATTCTCGAAACATCAGTAACCACCTGACTATTCTCCCCCTGAACACTCGCTTGTTCACCAAGAAATTTAGTGCAAAATTCTTTGTATACATCTTAAAATGAGAACCCAATAAGTGATGTCTAAACTTATGTAGTGCATATACCATTGTCAATCCTTCTTGTTCTGTAGTGGTGTAATTATTCTTCGTTATTGATAGTTTCCTACTTGCAAAAGCAATTGGGTGATCTATATCACCTTCCCCTGGTTGAGACAGTATTGCGCCTAAAGTTATGGACGACGCATCTACATGAACATAGAACTCCTTCTTCCAATCTAGGAAGATAAAAATTGGTGCGGTCACTAATTTCTATTTTGATGTATCCAAACCCTTATGAAAATCCTCATTCCACTGGAACTTAGCTTCCTTCTTTAGCAACTTCTCCATAGGTATTGTAATCTACGCATAGCCCTTAATGAACTTTCTGTAATATATTGTATGACCAGGTTTCTCTCATATGTACGACTAAGGTGGGTGGTTGTAAGTCCAAAATCATTGTAATCTTGGTAGGATACACTAATAAGCCATGCTTACATACCATATGGCCCAACAAAATGACAAAAGGCACGCCAAAAATACATTTTTTCAGATTCAATGAAATCTAGCATTGTCTACACCTATCCAACATTAACCTGAGTACTTCTATGTGATCCTTCAGTAAAGTAAACACATTACAATTGTCTATGTACACTTCAAGGAACTTATGGATAAATTCCTTAAAAACTGCAACCACAACTCTTGAAAAAATTGCATGTGCATTCTTCATTACAAAGGGAATCATTGTGTATTGATAGCTTACCCACTTTGTTGCAAAAGTAGTCATATACCTATCTTCTTGCGCAATCTTTATCTGATGGTACCCTAAGAATACATCTATGAAATAATAAGCCTCATGCCCTCCGACATTCTCTAGTACCTCTTCTGTGAACGGTGTTGGGAATGGATCATGCATACATGCATCATTTAGCTTCCTCAAGTCTACACAATTTTTTATTCCTCTTGTTTTCTTATCCTGTACAACCATTGGACTTATCCATTATGATTCCACCATTGGTTCAATTATCCCTACATCCAGCATCCTATCTATTTCTACTTTCACATTTTCTTTGTACTTCAGATTTAACCTTTCGGGTATTTTTCGCACTAGCTTAGCACCAAGTTTCAAAGGAATCTTCATATCTCCTAACTCGACAACTATCCCCTTCATTTATGAGAATGTAGTTGGCAATAGATCCTGATATTCATGCAATAAATCTGCAATCTTCTCCACAGTTTCATCACTCCAATAATTTCATATCTGTGCAAACTTTGGATTCTCTATCCTCCCATTGTTTACCTTCCACATCTTTATTGTATATGTATACATAGCAGCTTCAAGATTTGTCCCTTCTACTGTGCACTCCCCCTAAGTTTCAGGTACTTGCACATTCCTTGGATCTTCCTCATCATGCTCTTCTTCAGTAATGTTGTAACATTCCAATAGTTCATGGACAATCATCAAAGCTCTGTGCGCACTGCACATAGGTACCACCTCCATTGACCCTTCTTCTGAAAATATCTTAGTTTGAATGACCTACAATGCTGCATCTAGTAATGGAGATTTGTGTTCAAAAGTAAATGTTACTTTAAACCTTTGAATTAGTTTGTCCCAGTTGTTGAGGAAAAGGTATGGAAAACCTTACTCAAGAATTTTCAGATCTTGTCGAGCTAAGGCAAGATAGTTGAGACTATCACCTGAGGTTTATATCCTTAAGACAATCACTTAATCCACATGTATTGAGTGCAAGGGATCAAGGTTGGTTTTATATATTATATGTAACAGTGAAAAAGAAATAAACTTAAACAAAAATAACATGAACGTGTATAGAAATTACCAGAATGTGTACATGGAGATAAAAACAAAACAGTAAACCGGATCATTAAAACACATGTGTGAGACTGAAACAATAATCTAATTTTTATATTTATTTCATTACGAGATACAAAATTGATTTCTCTTTACAAAGCCCTGCGAGGGTAGGGACCAAAGTCATATTTATAAGCCTTCGATGGGCACCATACAAAAATACTTTGGTAACAAAAGAAAATGGAAGCTAAAAATCTGGGTCAACTTGCCACAAAATGATGTCACTTGAATCTGCAAGATATTCTTTATCAGTCACGAAATTCAATTCATAAACAAACAAGAATACACATACTACCGAAGATAAATCATACACCTTTAAAATAAGTTGTTGAAATATGTGGTTTGGTTTTTGAATCGTGTTGTCTTCAATAAGACTCTGATGTCATCAAGAGGGTTAAGCATTCTAGTAAACTCAGAATGAATGAAATCAACAGAATCATTCCAGCAATTAACAGAGTCATTCCAGCAATTCAAACCAAACCACATCAAGAACGCAATGGAGTGTAACATAAGCCAACAACTCTTCAACATACGAGGCCTATATCACAACTTTCAATATTTTCTATGTGACATGTTGGGTCTAAAACCCTGGTGCTTTTTTATTTATTCACTATACAGTCTTTAAAATCGACCAAAACTCTTGTAGGTAGTCAACCAACAAACCAAGATTCAATGAAAGTAACAAATATCTCTAATGTTGGGTCAACACATAACCATTTCAAACCCCAAGTTCGAGTTTACAATAGTCATGACAAGAAAGAACAGGGTCTGAACGGTCAGGTGGTTGAGACAATTCTGCAAGTGGGGTTTGTAAAATGAAACCAAAACTCCATCATTTTTACAACAAAGTTTGACACAGTCACTTCCAAGTTGGCCGCAAGGTAAAAACCTGACTTTGCATACATTCAAAAACTGTGGAATGGAAACTCGACATGGCCACAAGCCTCTCATGGATTGAGTAGGAGGTAAGAATAACCACATTAAAAGAACCCAAAACCCGACTGTCTCTTTTTGTTTACCATAAAAACCCTCCAGGATTCTACCACGAGACATGGATGGAAACAAAACAAATTTTCCATAAATTCTATCAACAACAAGGAGCAATAATAACCATTCATCCACCCTGGGTGCAACCATAACCAAATAACCTCAACATGAAGGAGCATTAAACAAATTCAAACTTTCAATATTCAAAACACCAACCAACATCATTTGCACAGACAAAGCATACATTCACCCACTGTAACTTTCATAAAGCAAACACACTGTATGTGAATTCTAAGAGCCAACACGGAGATTATATCCAAAGCGTGGTTACAATGATGAATGGAAGGGCGAGCTTCACCATACATGTGAGGAAAGCGCTGAAGAAAAAACAAAGACCACCACTATTCTCCCAACAATCGAGCGAAACGGAGGCAAACTAACCAGAGCAACCAAAAATATGGGACAAAGTGAGGGTGGTGAGCTCGAAGTGGGGTAAGAACGACGTGTAGTAAATGCACGTCATTTATCCACCCTCTCATTAATTGTTATCAACCATAGCTAGGATGGAGTGCATCCAAACCTTCATTAAATGCAATAATCAACCAAATTCAAATCCAACATGTCACTTCCACTTTGCCAATTTGAAATGAAAACTCTCCTACACCATAGTTTTTATACCAGCACCATAACATAATATATAATATGTCCCATATTCACTTCTAACAAGTTCCAATTTGCAAATATCGAATTGACCTCAAAACAATTGCATAAACCATAACTATTGCCCACCAAACAAAACCAATACCATAAACACAATATGCCATGAACGCAATATATCATAACTATTGTGTGGGGAGTTGAAGTTCAAATTTTAACCATATACCAAAGTAGATGTATAGCAGTTATAACCAAAGTGCTTGTCACTTCAAACCTTCTTTTGACTTTTAAATTTCCAGCCCTTATCATCATTGATTGCATGTGAAAACTTGTTCAAAATCTTGTGTTTTTCGCAAACTGTAAAATTGTTTCATAAAGTTATCATGAGCACAATTCAAAGAAGCGTTATTTTCACCATGATTTAAACAAGGGAATCCCACCTATCTAGTATATTATTAATATATATATATGTATATAAATAAATATGCATTGCAACCCATTTGCAGGCAGGGGTATTAGGTTGCGCTTTGGGCGTCAACAAACTAGCGACTCCATAGGAAAATATGTTTCCAACAGATTCAAAACTCAGTATGTCTGGTTTCACAAACCGATAGAAGTAGATGATAGAAAAACTGTTGAAAAGAATAATTATGCAAGAGGGGGAAAAAGATGGTTTAAGGGAAATAATGAGATGGGATTTTCAAAATAACTTATGGAAAGTGGTATGTATGAAGGTTTGGTCCTATATGCATAACATTCGAATAAGACGTAACAGATAACACTTCTTAAGTTTTAAGTAGAATACTTCTGATATGCTCTTTTAATCTCAGGATGGAGGGAAGAAAGGGATAGAAAAAACAGGGAAGAAGACAAAATCAACTATCCTACAATAGTGTTGAAAGCAAAAAGCAATTTCAACGATGTCTGAAAGGAGGACATCGTGACAATTGTGTATACCTTATTTTTTTTATTGATCAACAATATTTACAGAATGACATTATTATGGCAAAACTGATCCAGACTTTATTTCTGATAATCACGAAAACAAAATAGCAAATATTGAAAATTCAATAAACCAAAGTAAAAAGAAAACAGTAAAACAAAAGACTATATACAACAGTCATTTGTATACAAGTGTTTAATGATCAAGCTGGTTCCACATAATGTTTCAAGTGGGAACCATTAGTATTGTAAGAGAACAACCGCTCTTCCAAATCCTCTAGGAGGTATGAGTTTGCACCTAGGATAAAATCGATTTTGAAAGGACCTAGCCATAGTTTTTGGAACTTAGAGTGTCTTCCTCTCTCAACATGGGATGAGTCCCATAGTAATACTTTCTCATCAATCTTGAATTCAACAGCTTTTGCTCGTCTGTTAAAATAATTTTTCACAGTTTGTTGCCTTCTTTTTATGTTCTCCAAGTCAAAATTCCTTTGTTCTCCCAGGGCTAACAGTGCATTTATCCTTTGGGGAACATTGGAAAATTTTAATTCTTCGATCTGTAACATCACCCGCAAGGAGGAAAACTCTAGCTCAGTAGGCAAAATAGCCTCTTGGCCATATACGAGCTAAAAAGGAGTAAATCGAGTGCTTGCTTTGGTGGTTGTGTGATCTGCCCAAAGAGCATAAGTGAGAAGTGTATGCCACTAGCGAGGTTTATCTTCTATGATCCTCTTTATAATCCTAACCAAATTCTTCTTAGTGGACTCGGATTGCCCATTTCCCTGAGGGTAATAAGCAGATGAACTGAAATGTTTGACCCCTAACCTTGCCATAAATTGAGTCAATTTTGCAGAAATGAAGGTCGGGCCATTGTTCGTAATGATCTCTAATGGAATGTTGAATCTGGAAAAGATATTAGTTTCTAGGAAATAAATTACCTGCTCATCGTGTGTGTGTCTAAGAGGAAAAGCCTGAGTCCACTAAGTAAAGTAATCAGTGGCTGTCAAAATGAAGATATGTCTTGTTGAAGACGGAGGGTTGATAGGACCAATAAAGTCTAGGCCCCATTTAGAAAATGGGAAATCTGGGAGGACAGGTTGTAAAGGCATGGCAGAAAGATGTTCTTTCCCAGTGAATTTTTGGCACTTATCGCAAGATCTTGTGAATTTACAGGAATCGCGGAATCTCGAAGGCCAATAGTAACCATTTCTTATGATTTTAAAGGCAGTAGGTTTAGCAAAAAAATGGCCACCAATGTGAATGACAGAAACTAATGATCCATGAATTTCATGTAACAATTTATGTGCTTCTTCATCATTCACACATCGAAGTAACAAACCATCAGCAGACCTTCTTAACAAAAAGTCTCCTAAAATGATATACTTGGAAGCTTCCATGCGGAGTCTCCTTTTCCGATGAGGATCCAGCTCATCCAGAAAATTTTGATACTGTAGATAATACACCAGATTTTTATACCAAGGATGTTCGTATATAGCAAGACTTTGATTCTCAATATAAAACAAAGCTGAAAGAGGATTATCTTGATCGTCAAGTTATTCACTTGGTTTAGGGTATTGAGCTAAGTGAAGGGTTGAGTCTCGTCCCTTTATCATCTTTGAAGTCATGATCGTTAAATCATGCTCCTGAATTTTGGCAAACCAGTGTGCAATTTTTCTTGAAAGATAAGTTTGTGAAAGAAGAGACTTGACAGCAGGCAACGGGACTTTTAGCTACATATGTTTGCCTAAAACAAAATGGCGAAATTTTTCTATAGCCTTAACAAGAGAAAAAGCATGTTTCTCAATATAAGAGTATTTGATTTCATCATCTGATAAACTCTGGCTCATGTAAGCTACAAGTTTTTCATTGTTTTGGTCATCACTTTGTAAGAGGATAGCAAAGATTGCTTCCTCAGTGGCAGTGGTATATGTGATAAAATCTTTCTCAAAATTCAATTTCATCAGAACCGGTGCGGAACTGATTGCTTTATTAATCCTAAGGAAAGCATTATCGACGTCATATGTCCAAGAAAAAGAATGATCTTGCTTCAGAAGATTATGAATTGGTTTAACCATGACAGCAAAATCAAGAACAACCCTATGGACAAAATTAATAATGCCCATGAAAGCTTGAACTTCTTTCTTGGAAGTCAGGGGCGGAAGGTTTAGAATAGCATAAATCCTTTCAGGATCTATTATTATTCATGAATCATAAATAATATGACCAAGGAGATTGCCCATGGTGACACTGGAAATAGATTTGGAAGGATTTAAAGAAATGCCAAATTTTCTGCAATGCATGAGAACTTTTCTAAGATGACCAAAATGGTCCAATCGGTTCTTAGAATAGATAGTCAAATCATCAAGATAAACTTGGATAATTTTACCAATCAAATCGTCAAAAGCTATTTCCATAGCTCTTTGAAAAGTGGCACCTCCATTAGACAAGCCAAAAGGTATGCGTTCATAAGAAAATGTGCCCCAACATGTAGTAGAAGTGGTTTTATACCTATCAGTCCTTTTTACCTTGATTTGATTATACCTAGAAAATCCATCAAGTAAGGACATCATTTGTGACCCTGCAACATGTTGTAAAATAATTTCCATATTAGTGAGAGGAAAATGGTCTTTGACACTCACTCTGTTCAATGCATGGAAATCGACACATAATTTGATATGTCCAGTAGTCTTCTGAACAGGGATTGGATTTGAAACCCACTCGGAATAGTTAACTGGAAAGATTATACCAGCTTTCAATAATTTTTCCAATTCTTTCCTAATAATAGCTTCGAGCGCAGGGTTAGTAGGTCTTTGTTTTTGCCTAACTAGTTTTACCCCTTCCTTGATGGGAATGGCATGTTGTATGAGAACATGATCAAAACAACGAAGATCCTCGTATGACCATGCAAAAACGTCTTGAAATTCAAGAAGTAGTTATGTGAATTTCACCTTTTCTTCATCAGAACACTGGGCACCTAATTTAATGGTATTTGGAGATTCGGGTGTCCAAAAGTTCATGAAAATGGTATCACCAACTTTCCTTTTCGAGTCCTCTTTCTTATGTGTTTCTTTGTTGCCTAAATCACTCGAGGAAAATGAACTTTTGAGAGGAGTCAAGCCTTTAGGAAATTTGTCATCTTCAATAGATATGATTTCCTTGGGCTTAAATGGTTTGTTTTGTATGAAAGCGCAAATGCCTTCATCACTCAAAAACACCTGCCATGATTCTACGTTATCAGGGATGTGGGGATGATATAGAGATTGCAACGTACAATCAGGTCTTTGAGGCAAAAGTTGTTGGTTAGGAGATGTTGCAAACACCGCCAACCTATCAGCCATTGAATTGAGTTCCCTCTTAACATGAGTGATGTTAAATGATAACAGGTTTGAAATGAGCATCCAAACAACTTGGGTATATTGTTTAAGCAACTTATTTCTAGGTGAATAAATCTTACGTACAATATTCACAACAAGTTCGGAATCACCAAAAATTTTAAGGTGGCCACAACCAAGGTTATATGCATTTTCGATGCCTAACAATAAGGCCTCAAACTTGGTGACATTGTTTGTGTAGGAAAACTCTAACCTATAAGAGAAATTGTGGATTTTACCTATAGGAGAATATAGAATAATTCCAGCTCCATTACCTTCGTTTTAGAATGAGCCATTGAAATCCATGTGCCACATGCCATCATCAAGATCAATTGGTTCAAGCATATTTTCACCCTCATTGACAAAGATAGAGTACACTCTCGGATCTTCTTCGAGATAATTCACATTAGGTTGGGGAACGCTCTCTATATATGGTGAAATTGTTCCTTCCCTCGGGAATATAATGTTATTTCCGTTTTGAGGGATAGATAGATGTGTTCCATCAAGTGAAAGGTATCCCCCAGTTAAGGCTTTCCAATCTCTTCCTAAAATAATTGAATAGTTTCTCACTAGCATATCAATTACTTGGATACTGAGGGTTGTTCTTATTTCGGGATGTGCCCACAGATTTCACCTATAGTTGATTGTTGCAAACTGTTATAAGAGAGCATCTTCTAGAATTTTCATTAGTGGATGATAAGACAAGCTCCTCCATGATAATTTTAGACATTGCACTTGGGCCGGACCCACCAACAATTAGGCAACAACGAGCTATTTTATCCATAATTTTTACAGAGATATAAAAAGGGGGATTTTTTTAGAGGGTTTCTAAAATTATTTACACCTATCTTATTTACAGTTGAATCTGCTTCTTTCGACTCTTCAAAAATATTGGCTATGGTAAAAAAATTACCTTCCATAAAGTTTTTGAGATGCTTTTGTTGCTCTAAGACGACAACCATGTCCAAAAGAGTAGCATCAACCTTGATATTATCCAATTGGTTAAGGATGTTATACTTGGAAGAGGGAAGAGGAGAAAGTACTCCTTGATTCTCAAAAGTTTTGACAACTTGTGTACCATCACTTTGCGAAGATGAGCTTGGGATGGAAGAAGTATGAGGAGGGTCATATGAGCTTGGGTTGAGTCTCCTTTAGGGAGACCCATTCTTTCGATTTGCTCCTCATATTCTAGGCAAGTATGAAGAGCAGAACCAAGATTTTCGATCGCCTTTTCTTCAAGTCTATGATGATAAGGAGAAGGTAATGCATTATAATAATGCATGAAAGCGGCTTGATTTTGTGAACAGATTAGTTCAGGGATTTGATTATATAATTTGGTGAAGTGAAGGTTTAAAGACTTAATGGTTTCACCATATTTATAAGCAATGTTGTTGTATTCCCTTAACTGCCCAGTTGGACTCTTGGACTGTCCATAAATATACTTGAATCAATAAACCAACTTTTCCCAAGTGGAAAGAATTTTGGGAGGGAAATCAAAAAAATCTACTACAGCTTTCCCTTCAAGGGAGTTGAGAAATAAGTGCATGCAAGTGTCATTATCGTTAGCCCCTATATTATGACAAGCATTAGAAAATGCTACTAGGTGTTCATTTGTAGTAATAGTATTTTTTCCCGAAAACCTAGGTAAATGCTCCTTGAACTTTGGTAATGGGTGGGTGGCATGTGCCAGATTCAAGGGAAAAGATACGTGCCATGGGGTGGTCATAGCATCTTACTCGAATTGGAAAAGCCCATATTTTTTATAACTTTAGCATAATTGGTAGTGGATTGAATAGGGACTTGATGACTATATATACTATCAATTAATGATGAAGCAGAAGGTTGTGAGGAGGAAGCACCTCTAGTGGTACTAGCACCACTCGTAGATGTCATATTGAAGGTGATAGGTGTGGGTGATAAAGGTGAACTAACGGAATCAAATAAAGTTCTCCTTAGAGCACTTTCTTATGTTGATAAAACGATTTTCCTCCTTGCTAAGGAGTAGCTTCAGGGGACAACCCTCTTCTCCTTCGACAGATGCGAGGATTTCAGGACATGAAAAAGAAAACCAAGGATTTAGAAAAAGGGAGGTTACTGTTGATTTCTGGACTGCCTTTGCCTAGCTTCCCAATATTCACGGATACTTATGTCCCTTTCAATTACTTCCCAAGAGCACTCGAGTTCGACACGAGTACTACCAGTTCCTAAAATAGTGTTGAATAAGGTCAAGGCAATTCTAGTTTGGTCATCGAGATTGTTTCCACTATTGGGTTGTCTTGCAATAGGTACTATCATGGGAAAATCAATCAAGAAGTATTTAGACAAAACAGAAAAATTGGAAGATAATCGTCAATACAATCAACCAGAGAGATATGGAAGATCTCCCCAGTATGGTCGCCAAATAAATGTTGAGGAAAAGGTATGGAAACCTTACTCAAGCATTTTCAGATCTTGCCGAACTAAGGCAAGTAGTTGGGAATGTCACCCTGTTGTGGGGTATTCTACCCTACGGACTAACAAGCTAGGGCTTTAAACTTGTACGCAGATCATGACCCTTAAGACATAACTTTTAACCTTCTACCCAAAACCTCAACCCCTTTTCTCAGGCAAACAGGGGAAGAATCAACTAACCTTTTTATCGACGATTGAAGTAGGTCCTCCGTTGAGCTTCTATCTCCTCGCTGCTGCTGCTCCTTCCACAAAGCTTCATGCAATCAAGACAAAACTACGCATGCATGATATTGATCTACTAGAGGGTTAGAGATAAAACATAAATCAAATAACATAGATGAGACTCATGTATTTGGGACGGGAAAAGTATCTTTTTAATTAATCTCAATAGGAATCAACTTACAATGATTTCTGAGACCGGCCACCGTTCCTCGATCCTGATCCCGGGCTCCTCCTCTTCTTTTGTCCTCCAACTGCTTTTGCATGAATTTCTCCTAAAGCTTGAGGCAAGGCTAAAGGGTTGGGACAAAATGGACTTGGCAATTTGGCAGAGTTTCTTTGCTATGATTTTTCCTCCTTTGAATAGTACCCCTACCCCTCCTTTTATAGGCTAGAAGGAGCTAGGGTTTTTGGCGAACTCTCGGCCATGCATGGCTGGGATTTCCAGTTAACTGACAAAAAGCTCTTCGTCCTGGCGGAAACTTTCCTGATTTTTTGCTTTGTTAGGTAAACGCGGGCTGTAGTGGGCCAGCCAGCGTTCACCCGCATGCTGCAGAAGGCCTGCCAGCGTCCCAACGCGCCCAGTTCTAGGTTAGGGC
>ML777892.1:596744-610373 GCA_009831015.1 Picea engelmannii | reverse complement strand
CCAACACTAGAGTACCTTACCGGTGCAAGTGCAACTCGAATACGGAAGCACCCTCTGGGTCTACTCTGCAAAGCGTTGGTTCGATGTCCGTCCTAGGTACCGCGGTATACCCCCGCAGTCACCTGTGTATGTCCCTAGAAAAGATAGGCAACTAGTTTGCCAGCACGTGAACAGCTATCAGGCGGGTACAGTCGGCAGTCGGGTATACCACAATGAGCAGGGTATCAAGCCCAAAACCTGTCAAGGGTATCGAGAGCAAGTGTTCCGGAAGATGACTGAGGACCTCGAACGGATTCGAGATCCACAAAGCTCCATGGCAAGTGCAAACGACGGAATCCCTTAACAGATCCTCTATATGTGTTCTCCACAACGCTCGGTCCAGCTTTGGAGGGGTTATCTCCGCTACCTTTCCTTACGCGACCTCGTGTTTAGCCCCTGTGTTAGAGGGGGGTCCTGAACAACTTTCCGTAACTGGACTTCTACACTCCCTAAGTGACAGACTTCAATGTTTAGTTTGGGTGGCCTTGGAGAATTTACTCTCCAACCTATTCCAAGGCCCTATTCCTGAGCTAGTGGATGCACCCTACAAACAGAAAAGTCTACTTGATTTTAATTAGCGTTGCTTTTAATGGGCTTTTTAAATCTCAAGGTGCGGAAGTGAAACTGATGGTGTGTAAAAAGACTCAAAGAAAAATGCACAAAAAATGCTTGGAAACAAACTTTTGATAAAATGCAAAACCAACAACTTTTCAATGAAAGACTTCTTTTCTTTTCGAAATTACTAAGATTTTATGCAGTAAATATGAAGGATTTTCACTCAGATCTGCGGGCTACTTATACTTGACACGCACTGCAAAAACTTATGCAAAACAGACTTCTTTCCTAGCTATTGATGCAACAACACAATCTTCAAATCAAGAAGAAAAATGATGACAAGATCAAAACCAAGAGAATGAAAAGAAAACTCTGGCTTAAAGCGCAGATCGCAAAACGAATCAGAGCATAAAATGAAAAAAGCAATCAAGAAGGCACCAATTCCAACACTTGCCTAAAAACCATAAAAAAAAAAACAAATATTTTTCTCTTTTGTCTTTTTTATGAAAAAATCAAATAACCAGCACAAGCTAAGGGTGAACTGCCCTAACTTGCTGACTGTGCAGCCCCAGACTCTAGACCCCTGAGAGAAGCTCTTCTCACCACAGGAGGGGGTGACTGCCCTACCCAAGCTGAAAAGCTGCAATCAGGCCCGCGACTGTCACCAATACAGAACGTGTGCAAACGCGTGCTGAGCTTATACAACGCGCGGGTACCCGCGGTCTAGCCTTAAACAGGCCGCGGGTTTGTGTAAAAACTGAGATAAAATCACACACAGACAGTCTAGTCCTGAAAAAGGCTTATGGTATTAACAACCAGAATCTCTAAAAGGCTTAGATGCTATCACTTTAACAGAAAAGGAAGATTGGCAAAAAAGAAAAACCAATGTAAAGAAAAACAACACAACAAGACAAACTGAAACACAAGACAATGAACCAATCAAGACCCAGACAGGATCCAGAAAGCCCCCTGAGAAGATAAACTTCTGACAGGGAAGAGGAGACTGCCTCTCGAGCTTCCTGAAAACTACATGCTACTGAAACTACTGCAGCACGCGAGAAAACGCGTGTTGTAGGAAGTTAGGGCGCGGGCACACACGTGCAAGCCTTCTGCAAGCCGTGTGTACCTCTGTGTGTCCCGAGAATGAATGTCAAGCGTCCGTCAAGGAAAACTGGTATTGATAACCAGGTTCCCTGCTAGCATTGACCTAACAGAAAAAAAAAAATAAACAAAGAAACAAAGACTAAACTTCTTTGAACTACCCAAAAGATCTTTAACCAATTCCGGAAACCCTAAGAGTAAGACTATACCCAGTGGAGTCGCCAATTCTGTTGTGGGGTATTCTACTCTACGGACTAACAAGCTAGGGCTTTAAACTTGTACGCAGATCATGACCCTTAAGACATAACTTTTAACCTTCTACCCAAAACCTCAACCCCTTTTCTCAGGCAAACACGGGAAGAATCAACTAACCTTTTTATCGACGGTTGAAGCAGATCCTCCGTTGAGCTTCTATCTCCTCGCTGCTGCTTCTCCTTCCACAAAGCTTCCTACAATCAAGACAAAACTACGCATGCATGCTACTGATCTACTAGAGGGTTAGAGATAAAACATAAATCAAATAACATAGATGAGACTCATGTATTTGGGACGGGAAAAGTATCTTTTTCATTAATCTCAATAGGAATCAACTTACAATGATTTATGAGACCGGCCACCGTTCCTCAATCCTGATCCTGGGCTCCTCCTCTTCTTTTTTCCTCCAACTGCTTTTGCATGAATTTCTCCTAAAGCTTGAGGCAAGGCTAAAGGGTTGGGACAAAACGGACTTGGCAATTTGGCAGAGTTTCTTTGCTATGATTTTTCCTCCTTTGAATAGTACCCCTACCCCTCATTTTATAGGCTAGAAGGAGCTAGGGTTTTTGACGAACTCTCGGCCATGCATGGTTGGGGGTTCCAGTTAACTGACAAAAAGCTCTTCGTCCTAGCGGAAACTTTCCTGATTTTTTGCTTTGTTAGGTAAACGCGGGTTGTAGTGGGCCAGCCAGCGTTCACCCGCGTGCTGCAGAAGGCCTGCCAGCGTCCCAACGCGCCCAATGCTAGGTTAGGGCGCGGGTTACTTGATTTAGGAGGTTTTTGAAGAGTTTGTCCAGCTTGGCTTTGCCAAGGAAAAGCAATGAGTAGGCCAGATGCCATGTAAGCAGGGAGAGTGCAATTTAGGGTTATAACACACCCGGGGATTATAGCCTCAAGACAATCACTTAATCCAAAGGTATTGAGTGCAAGGGATCAATGTTGGTTTTATATATTATATGTAATAGTGCAAAAGAAATAAACTTAAACAAAAATTACATGAACATGTACAGAAATTACAAGAATGTGTACATGGAGATATAAGCAAAAGAGTGAACCGGATCATTAAAACACATGTGTGAGACTGAAAAAATAATCTGATTTTTATATTTATTTCATTATGAGATACGAAACTGAGTTATCTTTACAAACCCATGTGAGGGTAGGGACCAAAGTCAGATTTAGAAGCCTTCAGTGGGCACCATACAAAAAAGACTCTGACAACAAAAGAAAACTGAAGCTAAAGATCTTGATCAACTTGCCACAAAATGTTGTCACTTGACTCTGCAAGATATTCTTTATCAATCGTGAAATTCAATTCATAAACAAACAAGAATACACAAACTGTCAAAGATAAATCATACACCTTTAAAACAAGTTGTTGAAATATATGATTCAATTTTTGATTCATGTTGCCTTCAATAAGACCTTCTTGTCATCAAGAGGGTTAAGCCTTCTAGTAAACTCAGAATGAATCAAAGTTGAAAGTATCTCACTAGTATAGAGAAAGCCTTATGGTTGTAGTTCTCCTTATAGTCTCTCCCCTTGTCTCTTCATCTCATTGAGTTTTTATTCCTTCTCAATAAGTTATGGTAGCTCAACTACTTTTTTTTAGTTAAGCCAAATTAGCTTAACTAATTAGTTGATACAAATAATAATAATATATATAAATAAGGGTTTAATTAAATAATAACTAAATAGGTGGTGTTGGTGTCGGAAGTCACTCCTGGATTGCAGCAGGAGCAGAGCCTGATGCCCATCATTTTATGTCACGATTTAGTTTTAAATGGGGTGATCGGATGTGAGTGAACTCATAACAGTATAGCTTTAACTCGGGAAACTGTGCCTGGTATGTAAAAAACAAGGGAGGTATTGATCCAACTGCCATCAGTAAGTTGAGTATAAGATGGATAGATGGAAGACTTAATGAGATGAGTGAGCAAGACTGCCTTGGGCATCAGGCCTTCGGCAGATTGAGGAGGGAAAAACTCAGAAGACAAGATCCTCTTAACCCCGAGTTTCAAGGAACTGAAAGGTGGCTCGACTGGATCCTCCAATTCCAATCCATTCAGCATTGAGAAAGCACAAGAACTGATTAGAAACCCTGTGACTATTACAGTGATCCAACCTACATCATCCTATAACAGCGCAACTCGACTGGATCCTCCAATTCTGAGTTGTTCTAACACAGTGTAAACAAAGAGATGGAAAGAGGCTGACATCCATAAAGTAATAAGTCTCAAATGCCAGTACATAACTAGAGCGACCAGTGCTTCATCAAAACTTTACAATCAGAAGCCTAGCTCAACCATCGATCCTCGAAAAAATATCAAAACTAAGTACATATACTACTAACATTTGCCCAACAGAAGCATCCTAGACTTTCAAGATGGGGCATCTCTTCAATCAAATATGGCCTGCATTCCTCCGTCATACGCAACCTTAACTCTGCATGGCTTATGCCAGGGGGTAGTTGAGCCCTTAAATGCTGAAATAGTGTGTGCAGACTTCCCTGGTGAGTCAAGGACTTGGCATGGCTTCTGTAGGAAAAAGAAAGCACAGAGGACCATCTTAACTCTTCATGGCTCATGCTAAGGGGTAGTTGAGCCCTTAAATACTGAATTAGCGTATGCAAACTTCCCTGGTGAGTCGAGGAATCAGCATGGCGTCTGTAGGAAAAACCAGTATAGAGGACCACCTCGAGCAGACTTTCTACCGGGACATCCATACCTTGCAAATAATGAGTGAGGCGAAGTTTCAACCACCCCCTCTCTTCTTCATTCACTCCGAGCAGGTATCAGGATTGAGATCAAGTCGAACTGGCACCTGGAGAACACGGCGCCCGGCGCCCTCCTTCTGTAGCTAAACCCGGTGCTTCGGCCCTTTACGCAGTTCTTTCTATCACCCCCAAGTGACTACGGGTTGTGACCCTGTGCCTATCTTCAAAGGTGCTTTCGGCACTTCGCGTCTCGTGGCTGGGAGGAGGTTGTTCCTCATGCTTCAAAGTTACGATAAGCGAAATGGCGACATAGCCTAATCACGCGCCACGCGTCCCCCTAGATGGACGGCTGAGATCTTCCGGCGATACTGTGGGCCCGAGTCCTGAATGCTTTCGACGCTTCGCATCTCGCAGCTATGAAGGAGTTGCTTCTTGTGCTTCAAAGTCGCGATGGGCGAAAAGGTGAAAATCCTAATCATGCACCACGTGTCCCTGCGAAATGGACGGTTGAGATGCTTTGGGCGCTTCAGGACCTGCCTTGCCACGCAATAAACGTTAGTGACCCTTCTCTAGGCCTGCACCTTTATGTACAGGCACAAAAATCATGGGCTTGAATCTGGGCGCTTTCGGCACTTCAGGGTTCGGGGTTTTGAGATGTGAAATGACGAGGAGCCCTTACCCTTTGAAATCCCAAATGTCGAAATGCCAATGTGACTAGATCTTGCGCCACGCATCCTTTGGATCGGACGACTGAGATGACATCGATGGTTTCACTATGAAAATCCCAAAAGGCGCCACCCATGGCTCAGATCTTGCGTCGCGTGTCTTTTTGATCAATGGTCCCGATCTTTTCGAGATTTCTTGCACCGGGAGTTCACGATGCATTTCTTCCTCAAATTCTCGATTGACCAATCTGCGAAAGCATGGATGTGCATTGCATGTCCTTCAGATGGACGACCGAGATGGCTTTGTCATAAAAAGGGGGCTACCTCCATTCCCAGGCTCGCTTGACGTGACCTGGCGCTAGGACCATGGGCTCAGTTTCAAAGGTACCTTCGACATTTCGCATTTCGGCAATTTCAGCTGCAGTGGATGGGAGATCCCTTATTTCTTAAAATGTTGATCCCCGAAATGTCGATTGGCTGCCACCTGCCCCAACTGGATCGAATGGCCTAGATTTGCCTTGAAATATGGGTGTTATCTCTGTGATAAATCTCGAGCAACTTGGTAGCCCTGAAAACCCGATGACCGTCGATTTTCTCTATAGATGGATCTTTACCACTGAAATCAGACTGCTCGCTCGCCTACTTGCATTTTCCACCCGAAATGGATTTTTTGTGTGCTGCTTTATTGCGCTCATGGCTGTGACCTTGGACTAGAATGCATTTGATGGGTTTTGAAACCCCACTTCTTCGCATTCTACATCAAGGGTCTGAAATCGGGGAAAAACACCCTGCTTGCAAGAATTGGTGCTAACATTAGGCTCCATGGAGGATAGAGTCGTCCCTGTGATGCTCTAAGAACTCATTTGCAGTCCCAGTGCCTGGTTGTTGGGCTATGGAGTCAAGCTCAAAAAAAACCCTGCTGAAAAGTCGAAAAGTAAAAGCAAAACAAAACAAGATGCATGCTCAAAAGAGCTTATTTATGTACAGTCCTAAACTATCAGAATCCTTTACATGGGGCTAGGTGAAAGCAAACTTCCACCATAGCCATTCAAGCAACTTCCAGAACAAAAGATCCTTCAATCTATCGATGATGGATAACAGACGATGTAACCAGGACATCAGAATGGTTACATCCTTTAATTCATCTTCAAGGGTTGTCATGAAGATGAAGGTGGGCGGCTCCAAGGCATAAAGGAAATGCCACTCCATGTATTTGTTGACAGGGTCATAGAATGGGTGGCCAATTCCAGAAAATTGGTGACATGCAGCCTCCTCTGCTACATAGTTGTTCACATGTGGTTGAATACCTCTGATAAGCACAGGTGGGTGGACAACTGACGTAGGCTCACTGCTCTCAGGCGGTGGCTGCTCGTTGACTGGCTCTAGACAGAATATATTCTGCTCCTCTGGTTCTTTCTCCTCTTCCGGTTGGCTCTCCCCTGAGTCAGATTTGTATTCATCATAAACAGGGACCATGGGATGGCTCTGCTTGCTGTCATGTCGGTCAATGTCTTCATAGTGATCAAATGTAGGATAAGCTTGTTGCTCATCATCACTATAATATTCATCAAAAAGGGGCTGGCCTTCATTTCTATGTTCCTCCTCCAGAATAGTGATCCCGTCAAAAATATCCATTTTAAGGACAATGGTATCTGTTGCTTCTGGTTGTTCATTCATAATTTTTTTCTCTTTAATCCCAAGTAAAAATTATCATGAGAAACCCCCTGGAGGAAAAGAGAAGAATCCTCTTCCACAACTAACCCTTCTTTAAAAATGAGAAGGTCTTCGTCATCGTAAACAGGGCTGCTAGGAACATCTGCTTCAACCCGATACCCAGGTGAGCCATCTACTATAGACCACATCTGCTCTATAAACTCATAAATTTCACAAGAGGCATGTTGATCTTTATGAACATCTAAAAGAACAGGTGCATCTGAAATAATGTCAGATGCTTCCGTTCTAGGGATAGCATAATTAATATCATTCAACACCTCTATATTTTCATAGCCAATGCTTTCCTCTACAGTAAAAGCTTCATCACAAACATGGTCCACAGGGCCAATAGAGGCTTCATGAAGCAAAGAAAACTCCTCACAACAGTTTTCATACAAACAATCAGCTGAATAGTAATCTTTACAAAATGAATTGAAAGCTGTATGAAAATCTGTCAAAGAATGGATACTTGCAGTGGGAAGAGATCGACACCAATCAAGAGAATCTCCCTTTAATGAATACCTGAAGAGATTAATCTGGACATCTTCATGCATGATATTAAGTCGTTGAATAACCTCATGAAAGTCCAGTAAATGCTCAACTGGTACCTTCGAACTCTTTGCATGAAATTGAGGGAGGAAATCTTCCCATTCATCTCTATCTGGCAATGGATTATGGAAACCAACTATCTGGGTAAAGTCATAGAAAGCCAACCTTTGAGCTAAAATATTTTCCATTTCAAGTTAGTGGAGTCACCAATCGATCCTCGAATCATGGAGTCGCCAGGTGAAAGATTCACAGCCTCGAATATGCCTGGTCCTTGTTCACCATCAAAGGCCAGATCTTACATTTTTGTTACCCCAAGAAGCTTCTCAGGCTGAGAAAGTAGCTGCTGAAACCTTCTCGAGAAAGCTCCTCTGGGTCAAATTTCAGGCGTACTAAAGTAGCCATAACTGAAACAGTGATGTGAAAACCTTGGAATCGCCACAGTGGAGTCGCCAGGTGCACAATAGTAATCTCAATAGTTCTGATATTTGATGCACCTTCAGAATCAGTTGATCATTGTCGTTCAATCCTAGGGAAAATCTTCAACTCCATCCCCGGCAATGGCGCCAGAAATGTTGGCGTCGGAAGTCACTCCTGGATTGCAGCAGGAGCAAAGCCCGACGCCCATCAATTTATGTCACGATTTATTTTTAAATGGGGTGATCGGATGTGAGTGAACTCATAACAATATAGCTTTAACTCAGGAAACTGTGCCTGGTATGTAAAAAACAAGGGAGGTCTTGATCCAACTTCCATCAGTAAGTTGAGTATAAGATGGATAGATGGAAGACTTAATGAGATGAGTGAGCAAGACTACCTCGGGCATCAGGCCTTCAGCAGCTTGAGGAGGGAAAAACTCAGAAGACAAGATCCTCTTGACCCCGAGTTTCAAGGAACTGAAAGGTGGCTCGAATGGATCCTCCAATTCCGAGCCATTCAGTGTTGAGAAAGCACAAGAACTGATTAGAAACCCTGTGACTATTATAGTGATCCAACCTACATCATCCTATAACAGCGCAACTCGACTGGATCCTCCAATTCCGAGCTATTCTAACACAGTGTAAACAAAGAGATGGAAAGAGGCTGACATCCATAAAGTAAGAAGTCTCAAATGCCAGTACATAACCAAAGCGATCAGCGATTCATCAAAACTTTATAGTCGGGAGCCTAGCTCAACCATCGATCCTCGAAAAAACATCAAAACTAAGTACATATACTCCTAACATTTTCCCAACAGAGGCATCCTAGACTTTCAGGATGGGGCGTCTCTTCAATCAAATCTAGCCTGCATTCCTTCGTCATATGTAACCTTAACTCTGCATGGCTCGTGTCAGGGGGTAGTTGAGCCCTTAAATGTTGAATTAGCATGTGCAGACTTCCCTAGTGAATCGAGGACTCGGCATGGCTTCTGTAGGAAAAAGAAAGCACAAAGGACCATCTTAACACTTCATGGATCATGCTAAGGGGTAGTTGAGCCCTTAAATGTTGAATTAACGTGCGCAGACTTCCCTGGTGAGTCGAGGACTCGGCATGGCGTCTATAGGGACATCCATACCTTGCAATTAATGAGTAAGGCGAGGTTTCAACCACCCCCTCTCTTCTTCATTCACTCTGAGCAGGTATCAGGATTGAGATCAATTCGAACTAGCACCTGGAGAACACGGTGCCCCCCTTCTACAGCTAAACCCGGTGCTTCGGCCCTTTGTGCAGTTCTTTCTATTGCTCCCAAGTGACTACGGGATGTGACCCTGTGCCTATCTTCAAAGGCGCTTTCGGCACTTCGCATCTCAAGGCTGGGAGGAGGTTGTTCCTCATGCTTCAAAGTTACGATAGGCGAAACGGTGACATAGCCTAATCACGCACCACATGTCCCCCTAGATGGATGGCTGAGATCTTCCGGTGATACTGTGGGCCCGAGTCCTGAATTCTTTCGGCACTTCACATCTCATAGCTATGAAGGAGATGCTTCTTGTGCTTCAAAGTCACGATGGGCGAAAAGGCGAAAAGCTTAATCGCGCACCACGTGTCCCTACAGAATGGACGACTGAGATGCTTTCGACGCTTCAGGACCTGCCTTGCCACGCGATAAACATTAGCACCCCTTCTCCAGGCCTGCTCCTTTGTGACCAGGCGCCAAAACCGTGGGCTCGACTCTGGGTGCTTTCGACACTTCAGGGTTCGGGGTTTCGAGATGTGAAATGACGAGGAGCCCTTACCCTTTGAAATCTCGAATGTCGAAATGTCGACGCGACTAGATCTTGCGCCACGCGTCCTTTGGATCGGACAGCTGAGATGACATCGGCAGTTTCACTAAGATAATCCCGAAAGGCCGCACCCATGGCTCAGATCTTGCGCCGCGTGTCTTTCTAATCAATGGTCCCGATCTTTTCGGGATTTCTTGCACCGGGAGTTCGCGATGTGTTTCTTCCTCAAATTCTCGATTGACCAATCTGCGAAAGCACGGATGTGCACTGCGTGTCTTTCAGATGGATGTCTGAGATGGATTTGTCATAAAAAGGGGGATACCTCCATTCCCAGGCTCGCTTGACAAGACCTGGCGCTAGGACCGTGGGCTCATTTTCAAAGGTACCTTCAGCATTTCGCATTTCGGCAATTTCAATTGCAATGGATGGGAGATCCCTTGTTTCTTAAAATATCGATCCCTGAAATGTCGATTCGCTGCCACCTACCCCAACTAGATCGGATGGCCTAGATTTGCCTTGAAATATGGGTGTTATCTCTGTGATAAATCTCGGGCAAATTGGTAGCCTCGAAAACTCGATGACCATCGATTTGCTCTATAGATGGATCTTTGCCGCTGAAATCAGACTGCTCACTCGCTTGCTTGCATTTTCCACCCGAAATGGATTTTTTGTGCGCTGCTTTATTGCGCTCATGGTTGTGACCTTGGACTAGAACGCATTTGATGGGTTTTGAAACCCTGCTTCTTCACATTCTACATCAAGGGTCTGAAATCGGGGAAAAACACCCCGCTTGCAAGAATTGGTGCTAACAAGTGGGACCCCTTGTGACTCCCGATTTTTTCTTTTAATAATCATCAAACATGAAATATAAAACTCAATCATTTGATTCAAATATCCTCCTTGTAACTCCCGTGCTCATATTTATAATCAAATATTTAAATATCAACAAAATATAATATGACCATATCCAAAAATAGTATTATATCTCTGTTGTCCAAAAAACAACTGCCTAAATATATGCTTGATTTCCAAAATATTGTCAAAGTAAAAAGATTGTCTTCAACATAAAAAATAACATTAATCATTATCAAAAACTGTATTTACTATGAGAGGCATTTGGTCTCTTTTCATTGTTGTCCTCTTATGATCTTTCTATGGCAGCCTTAGGTTGGTTGGAACCTTGAAGTTGAACTACATTGATAACACGAGAACAATCATCTTTAAGATGAAGGCGGGAGGACACAGATTCAGAGGACTCCTTGGATGATTTGGAGGCAGTGTCCGCTCTTTTTCCTTTATCCTACACATGCTTGGGAATATCGATTTTTAACCTCTTACTAGCATGAGATGACTATACGGGCGAGACAACATGATCAGCTTAGAAATTTGATTCTTTGGCGGTGGCGGAGGGGGTAATGGAAAAGAAGCAGTAGGCCAACCATGGTGATTAACAACAGGATGGTGGAAAATCTCTTACCAACCATCATTGGCAGGTGGTTCTGGTTGCATTGACACATGAGGAGGGAATCAGATGCCAGAAAAATTTTGATGTGCTTGGAAGGGAGGTCTATCGGGTCGGGGCTGGAGGATTCCATGGCCAACTAGGTTGAAGAACCCAGATTGAAAAATATTATTCAATTCATGTGGATCGGCATCAAAAAGTATGGAAAATCGAGGTCTTCTATGACCCCTCTACCAATTTCCTTTGCCTCTATTGCCTCTGCCATTATTGTCTCTGCTAAAGAAGCTCATCCTCAAGCAATGTTCCAATTAGTTATGAAAACTCTTGACATTCCATGCATCAATACCCTACCTAAATAAAATCAAAGGTTGGCTCTATTGTTCACAAGAGAAGCACATGCAATGCATCCATTAATCATACTTCTCAACTCAATAATTAATTGTGCTATTGAACACGGAATGATAGGGCTATTGGGAAGATGAAAGGTTTATAATGAGCGAAAATTGGTAACATGGATGGGAACAAGCAACGAATATTGTTCAAGCAAACATAGATGCAACTTCCATAAAAAAACAATATTTATGTTTCCAAATTTCAAAAGGTAGTCACTTCCTTTTCCTTTCTATTACTTCTTTTAAAATGCAATTCATAATAACAAAACAGGGAATTAAAATGAATTTGGGAAGATGGTGGGCTTGTATGGAGCGAAAAGAGGTATAACGAATGGGAAATGAGATGGATATTGTTCCATTATATAAAATAACATTTGTTCTTTAAAATGACATACCCTCAATTGCCAAAATCCATTATATAAAATAACATTTGTTCTTTAAAATGACATACCCTCAATTGCCAAAAAAAAAATATTTTTAGTTGTAGGCAATCTAAAGGTTCAAGACACAACAACTCCCATATCAAACCCAAAGCAAAACTTTGGGACTGTCAAACTCTTCCATTTAATTTCCACCTTTTCTTCATACATGTTTGATCGAACAACAACACAATTTATAGACAAATTGTTCAAAATTCCAACTAACAACGACCATATCCAGATCGCTTAGAGCAGACATGGGGAGGTTGAGGGAAAGAACATGCCATCGACCTTAATCATTAATATCAATCCAATTTTAATTGTTGCACAATGGACTGAGTTTGAGACCTTCTATCTTGTTAGTTGGTGTAATATACCAGATATAAAATGTATGCAGAACAAAAATAAAATGCTAGTAATGGCATAATAACAGCAATATAACCAGAACACTCACCACAATAGCACTGAAATGATATAAGAATAACAACAGAAATAGTACTTTGAATCTGAAAGAATTGTTCACAGGCCTCTTTGAGGGGGCAACCTCCAGTTGAGCAGAGCTTTATTCCAATAATATCCAAGCTAGGGTTCTCATACCCTCGACTCCTATTTATACTAAAAAGAAGCATCTAAAGGAATATCCTTCTAGAAGCAGAAGCTTCTATTAGGTCTTCTTACATCCGCCTTTTTCTATTTTATTGAAAGGCCTTATTAATATTGACCTTTATTACATCCGAATATATTGTTCTACCTATGTGCGGGTTAGGACCCTAACATGTCTGCCTCCTTAAAAACAGCCTTGTCCTCGAGGCTTGAGATGAGGAAATTGTTGCAGAATGGTAGTTGGTTCCCAAGTGGCATCTGCTGGAGTTGTATCTTTCCACTGGACTAGCACTTCCTTGATGGTTCTCTAACGTAGGCAATGCTCACGCTGGTCCAAAACTGCTTATGGTTGTAGCTAAATGGATCCTTCTTCAGTTAACTCTGGAAGGTTAGTTTGAATTTGGCACTTAGCTCCAATCACCTTCTTTAAACATGAAACATGAAAAACAGGATGTAGCTTCGAATGGCTGGGCAAAGCTAACTGATAGGTGACTTGTCCCACAAGCTTGAGCATGGTATAAGGACCATAAAATTTGGGCACTAGCTTCTGGCAATGCTCATCCTTGAGGCAAGTTTGCTTGTAAGGTTGCAGTCGAAGGCTTCTTGGTACAGGGGGAATGGAATGATCATGAACACCACGGGAAGGAGGGAGGCCTTGGGGAGTGGAAAAGACCAATTGATGTTTAGAAAGGATGGCTTGGAGGTCTTGCAGTACCGAGGGTGTCTCTATTGCTTGTATGGCATGGAGTTGGGCGATAACACCAAAATGACCCTTTTTGAGCAACTTTTCCATGCGAGGGGAACTAATGATCTCAAGTGAACCAGCGGTGATGCCTTGGAACTTATATTGGTGGCCCTCCTGGTCAAATTGCATGGTTAAGTCTTTAAAATCCATGAGAATGGGACCCAAAGTCCTTAGCCAGTCTGCACCCAGCACAATGTCACAACCTCCCATGTCG
>ML777892.1:579432-594476 GCA_009831015.1 Picea engelmannii | reverse complement strand
CTCATACCCTCGACTCCTATTTATACTAAAAAGAAGCATCTAGAGGAAGATCCTTCTAGAAGCGGAAGCTTCTACTAGGTCTTCTTACATCCGCCTTATTCTATTTTATTGAAAGGCCTTATTAATATTGACCTTTATTACATTCGAATATATTGTTCTACCTATGTGCGGGTTAGGACCCTAACAGTTGGTTACCATTTCTTTTTATCAAAAATCAAATGACTCCAAACATCACCGAGCCAAAACCATTATAAACAATTTCTTCCCAGTGTACAATTTATTTCTTTTTATCTGCAGAGTTCTTTTTATATGGTAAACTATCAACAAAATCATTCCAACAATTAAAACCAGACCACATCAAGCGCACAATGGAGTGTAACATAAGCCAACAACTCTTCAACATACGAGGCCTATATCACAACTTTCAGTATTTGCTATGTGATAGGCTGGTTTCGAAACCCTGGTGCTCTTTTATTTATTCACTATACAGTCTTTAAACTTGACAAAAACTCTCGTAGGTAGTCAACCAACAAACCAAGATTCAATGCAAGTAAAAAATCTCTCTATTTTCGAGTCAACACGTAACCATTTCAAACCCCAAGTTTGAGTTTACAATAGTCACGACCAGGAAGAACGGGTTCTGAATGGTCAGGTGGGTGAGACAATTCTGCAAGTGGGGTTTGTAAAATGAAACCAAAACTCCATCATTTTTACAACAAAGTTTGATACAGTCACTTCCAAGCTGGCTGCAAGGTAAAAACCCGACTTTGCATACATTCAAAAACTGTGGAATGGAAACTCAACAGGGCCACAAGCCTCTCATGGATTGAGCAAGAGGTAAGAATAACCACATTAAAAGAACCCAGAACCCGACTGTCTCTTTTTGTTTACCATAAAAACCCTCCAGGATTCTACCACGATACATGGGTGGAAACAAAACAAATTAGCCATAAATTCTATCAACAATAAGGAGCAATAATAACCAGTCATCCACCCTAGGCGCAACCATAACCAATTAACCTCAACATGAAGGAGCATTAAACAAATTCCAACTTGCAATATTCAAAACACCAAACAACATCATTTGCACAGACAGAGCATACATTCACCCACTGTAACTTTCAGAAAGCAAACACCCCGTATGTGAATTATAAGAGCCAATACAAATATTATATCCAGAGCGTGGTTACAATGATGAATGGAAAGGTGAGAGTCACCATACCTGTGAGGAAAGCGCCAAAAAAAAACAAAGACCACCACTATTCTCCCAATAGTCGAGCGAAACGGACGCAAACTAACTAGAGCTGCCAAAAATGCGCGACAAAGTGAGGGTGGTGATCTCGAGGTGGAGTAAGATCGACGTGTAGTAAATGCACGTCACTTGTCCACCATCTCATTAATTTCTATCAACCATAGCTAGGATGGAGTGCATCCAAACCTTCATTAAACGCATTAATCAACCATATCCAAATACAACATGTCACTTCCACTTTGCCAATTTGAAATGCAAACCCTCCTACACCATAGTTTTTATACCAGCACCATAACATAATATGTCCCATATTCACTTATAACAAGTTCCAATTTGCAAAGATCGAATTGACCTCAAAACAATTGCATAAACCATAACTATTGCCCACCAATCATAACCAATACCATAAATACAATATGTCATGAACAAAATATATCATAACTAATGTGTGGTGAGTTGAAGTTCGAATTTTAACCATATGCCAAAGTAGATGTATAGCAGTTATAACCAAAGTGCTTGTCACTTCAAACTTTATTTTGACTTTTAAATTGCTAGCCCTTATCATCATTGATTGCATGTGAAAACTTGTTCGAACTCCTGTGTTTTTCTCAAACTGTAAAATTGTTTCCTAAAGTTATCATGAGTTCAATTCAAAGAAGCGATCTTTTCACCATGATTTAAACAAGGGGATCCCACCTATCTAGTATATATATATATATATATATATATATATATATATATATATATATATATATATATATATATATATAGGCATTGCAACTCATTTGCAGGCAGGGGTATTACGTTGTGCTTATGGGTGTCAACACCAGTCTATTGTTTCTCTACGCATTTTCAGTTCCAAGTACCAGTTCTTCATAATTGTATCCAATGTATGTATAAACTTGTGTGTTCATTCCCTCTTCAATACTAAGCTCCATATGGTTATGCACTACTCAACATGATATGTTGGGTCACTTACCCATGTACACTTTTGTGCAATATTCTCCCACTTGGTACCAAATCTTACTTGTATCAGTCTTCTACACTGCGACCATTCTTCCATTCCCTCTTTTTGTGTGTTAAATTTAGAGATGTTATTAATTCTTTTCAATTTAATAGAGAATAATAGCATAAATAGGATCACTGAAAAAAACACAATCGCAAGGTACACAACATTTTATTTTGGGAAACCCTCATGGGGGAGAAAACCCAACAAAAACTTCCTTAATATATATTGTCGATACAATTCCAAGACTAAGACCAAAACACTAAAGAATATCCAAGACTGATCATGTGCCTCTCTTCTCCTTCTTGTAATTGCAGCTACCTCCAAAAGATGCGCACTTGTTGAGTGACTGAGTGAGTGAACAAGTGAGGCGCCCTCCTCACTTATTTATACTAGCTATGGAGGTGATAGGGTTATGTATTTTCACCAAGTAGGGTCGACTTCTTCAACTAGTGGTTAAAACCACTTTATTGATCCCTAGCGGGCGACTTTACAAACACCACCATATAATTATGGTTTGACCAATCCACAAAAGGGGATTTGATCTATGTAAAAATAACTCAATTATAATTAGAATATTCTTCGCAGTTACTATATTTCAACACTCCCCCTTAACAAGAAGGGTATTCTACTGACATAACCTAATACAACATCATCAAGAGAAAGAGAGAGGGCAACATCATCATCAACAATTGGAACATTGATTGGCACATCTAAAAATCGTCGGAAGTTTTTCTCATCAGCAATATCATCATCGTTCACAGCATGGAGCTGGAATAGCATCATCATCAATAGCAGCAACATGAAGCTGAAGTAGCATCATCATCAGCAACAACATGAAGTTGAAGTAGCATCATCATCATCAGCAGCAACAACATGAAGTTGAAGTAGCATCATCATCACCATCAGCATGAAGCTAAAGTACCATCATCATCATCATCATCAACAGCATGAAGTTGAAGCATCAACATCAATAACATGAAGCTAGAATAACAATATCACAAACACGAGGCTGGTACACCATCAGCAACAGCACGAGGTTGGTACACCATCAGCAGCAGCATGAGGCTAGTACAACATCATCAACAACATGAGGCTGAAACAACAACATCATCAACATGAGGTTGAGACAACAACATCATCAACACGACACTGAGACAACAACATCATCAACACGAGGTTGATACAACAACATCATCAACATGAGGCTAAGACAACAACATCATCAGCACGAGGATGAGACAACAACATCATTAGCATGAGGCTAAGACAACAACATCATCATCATCATATGGCAACAAAATGAGGCAGGTGAAATAACAATATTTTGTGGTACTCTAACAGACCGTCCTTACCAGACCTTCGGGATCTACCCAGGAATCAAAAGATTCCCTAGGATATAAAATCTTAACGGGGCTACCACGTGGTACTCTAAGAGATCGTCCTTATTGGACCTTTGTTAAATTATGATTTTGATTTCTTATGTGGATTAATTCTTTTATTTTCTTCAATACTTTGATTCTAGCTTAATACACTTCAACAATGCCAAATCATAATCGAATAGCAATATCTATGTAGATAAGTAAGCATGCACATCAACAACACATATACCCTAGGGAAACCCTGTACAGGGAGAACAACCCCAACGAACAATATTCCTTTATTGCATTAATAATGTAAGATCTCTTACAAATATCCACCATGAATGTTCTACTCTTAAAGAGATTGCCAAGATTACTCTGACCTGACAAAGACCTACAAGACCTTGTTGAAACACACCTCTGATATGCTACCTCTATTGTTGATATACAACATCGATATGTTGCTTTGGTATGTTGCCTCTTTATCACTGATGTGTGCCTCTATTTCTTCACCCTTAACCTGCATCTCAAAACTGTGTTGAAGAGAGGGTTCGACCTCTGCTTATATAGGTTGAAGAGGAGAAGAAGAGAGACTCAAAATAGTAACTTGTTTGCATGAGTTAATCATAACTTAGCTTCATACTTTAGTTCGAACTTAGAACTAGACTTGAGACTGGTTACAACTCAGCATTACACTTTAGTTCAAAATTAGAACTAGACTTGAGACTGGTATGCTTTAGTTCGAAAATAGAACTAGACTTAAGACTTCAGTTACAACTCAACATTACACTTTAGTTCTAAAATAGAACTAGACTTAAGACTTCGGTTACAAATCAACATTACACTTTAGTTCTAAAATAGAACTAGACTTAAGACTTCAGTTGCAACTCAACATTACACTTTAGTTCTAAAATAGAACTAGACTTAAGACTTCAATTACAACTCAGCATTACACTTTAGTTCTAAAATAGAACTAGACTCGAGAATTCAGTTACAACTCGACTCTTTACAAGGCAATTCGAAATTATCTTCATGGTGGATAATGTTACACGTGCCAACACACTAGATCAATACATTTATATCGTTTTCAATATTAGGAATATCATTTGTTTCTAGCTCATGGGAATTTTATATTCAACCTAACTTTTGCTAGATGCCTTGACTTTTTCTTATGGCTCACAAGTTTTGACTAGGCTCACAGAAGTTGTATGTTCCCCCTGACTTTTGCATTAGTCTGTCTATTCTCATAGAGGTTGTACGTTCCCCCTGACTTTTGCACTAGACTGTCTATGCTCACAGAGGTTGTATGTTCCCCTGACTTTTGCATTAGACTCACATAGCATCTCATTCATCCTGACTTTTGGTTTGACTCACAGAGGTTGTACGTTCCCCCCGGATTTTGTCAATACCTCACAAGATTGGTTGATTCTCCAAATCTCCATGGCTAGCCTCGAGGTGGCCCATATGGCCTCTCAATGGAGAATGACCGTCGATGCTACCAAATATAACAACCTTTAGGATCTGCCCGAGAATCATAAGATTCCCTAGGATATAAAATCCTAATGGAGCTACCACTACTGACCATAGTTGGCATATACATGCACAGGTACTCTGACAGACTGTCCTTACCGAACCTTCGGGATTTGCCCAGGGATGATCAATTCCCTTGGATATAAAATCCTAATGGAGCTACTTGTTGTTGGTCAGGATAATATAGTATCATCAACAACACTCCCCCTTTCGAGGGAGGTCCTTTCGAACAACACCAAGCTTGTCTCAAAAGTACTCAAACTTCACACGAGACAAAGGCTTGGTCAACACATATGCAACCTGCTCATCTGAGCCAACATATTGGAGATTTACAACTGCCCTCTGCACCATATCACGAATGTAGTGATATTGTATTTCTATGTGCTTCGACTTATCATGGAATATTGGGTTCTCTGTCATCTTCATGCAAATCTTGTTATCACATCGAATCATGGTGGCTTCCATTTCCAGTTCGAATAGACATGTCAACAACTTCGAAATCCATATGGCTTCACAACTGGTGGAACATGTTGCAATGTATTCTGCTTCTATCGTGCTGAGAGAAATATTGGATTGTTTCCTGCTCTACCATGAAGTCAAGGCTGACCCTAGACTGAAAAAACATCTTGAAGTGTTCTTTCTATCAGAAACACTTCCAACCCAATCCGAATCAGTATAACCAAACAGTCTGAAGTCACGGTCTTCAGTATAACAGAGACCATATTCCAACATACCCTTAAGGTATCTCATCACATGTTTTGCAGTTATAGGGTGAACATGTCTAGGCTCTACTAGATATTGACTCAAGGTGTTCACAACAAAACATATATCTAGCCTAGTATTCATCAGATACATCAACAAACCAATAATTTGTTTGTACAGTGTAGCATCAACCAATTTTGACGAAGTATCAACCAGGAGGTTCAACTTTGTTTCCATGGGTGTGTGTTCATGGCTTTACATTCCAACATGTCAAACCTCTTCAATATTTCAACTGCATACTTCCCTTGGTTAAGGAAGATCTTCTTTGGGCTCTGCCAAACTTCAAGACCTAAGAAATAATGCATCAAGCCTAGGTCTTTCATCTCAAATTCTGCAATGACCTTCTTCTTAAAAAATGTGATGAGCTTTTCTTCTCCTGTTAAGAATAAGTCATCCACATACAATAGCAATATAACTAGCTCATCATTCATAACCTTGAAGTAAAGGTTAGAATCATCTTTACTCTTGGTAAATCCCAAGCTCGTCAACAAACTGTCAATTCTGCCATACCAAACTCTAGGAGCTTGCTTTAACCCATACAGAGCTTTCTTCAACCTACAGACATGAGTCTTTCTATCTTCTACTTCAAACCCTTGTGGTTGTTCTATATACACTTCTTCTTCAATAACACCATTTAAGAAGGTTGTTTTCACATCCATCTGGTGTAACTTCCACTTCATTTTGGTTGCAAGAGCTATGATTGTTCTGATAGAAGTGTATCTCGCTACAGGAGCAAACGTCTCTTCATAATCAATGCCTTCCTTTTGAGAAAAGTCACAGGCTACAAATATTGCTTTATGTTTTTCAATACTTCCCTCTGCAACATGTTTTATCTTGTAATCCATTTGGAAGATACCACATATTTGTTCTTTGGTCTGGGAACTATTTCCCATACATCATTCTTTATAATGGACTGGTAGTCTTCTATCATGGCATCCACCCATTCTCTCTTCTGAATGGATTCTTCAAAGAAAGTAGGTTCATTTTCTATGAGATCACACATCAAGGCCATATAATTGGAGAATGGCTTAGGTTTCTTGCTTTGTCTCATGGTTCCTTCTAGGGCACCATACTTCTCTCCATCTTGAATAAGTTCCCTTGCCCATGTTGGCTTTCTCTTCTCGGAGATTGTCCCCTGGGGAGGTTCTTGAGATTCTATCATATCATGATCTTTTAGAATCTCATCATCAGGGGTAACTGTAACTTCCTTCACAGGTTCTACAACTCTGGGAGCTATAGGTTCTTCTTCATATACTTCTTCAAGTTGGCATTTCCTTGATCTTTTGAATATTGTTTCTTCATCAAATGTTGCATCTTTATTGATCTCAATATGATGGTAACTTGGTATGTAAATTCTGAAGGCCTTAGAGACCTCACAGTATCCAACAAATATTCCCTTCTTTCTTGAGGGATCCAACTTAGTTCTTCCTACTTTCAGAATGTGTACAAACACTGGACAACCAAATATTTTGAGATGGCTTACTTCTGGCTTCTTTTCGAAGAACATTTCTTTGGGGTTTTTGAATCCAAGTGCACTATGGGATAATTTGTTTTGGACATAAATTGTTGTTCTTGCTGCTTCAACCCATGAGTGCATTGGAAGATCTTGATTGTCGATCATAGTCTTCATTGCTTCCATTATTGTTCTATTCTTTCTTTCTACTACACCATTTTGTTGAGGGTTATAGGGAGTGTTGAGCTCCCTCTTAATCCCGACATCTTTGCAAAAACTTCCAAATTCACTTGAAGTGTATTTTCCTCCATTATCTGACCTGAGTATCTTGATTTTTCTTTCAAAGAAATTTTCTACCAAGGCTTTGAATTCCTTGAACTTTCTGAGTACTTCAACTTTTGATTTCAAGAGACAAACCCAAGTCTTACGTTAATAATCATCAATAAATGACACATAGTATGCATACCCACTTTAGAGAGGTTGATGGCATTAGACCTCATACATATGAATGGACAAGTACAACCCTCCTTCTTCTGGTACATAGGATACATCATTCATTCTTATCGGAGTTCATGTTAAGTGCTTAAGAGCCAAGTATCCTCTCCAGGTATCACAAAACATAATCTTCAATTTCTTCTTTAGTTAACTTCTTGGGTGGTTCATCATCTTCAGTTGCATGGGCATGATGTATTTTGTTATTTCTCTTCTTGAATTCTTCCCTTCTGGCAGGAAAATTCTTAGGAATGTATCCCATCTTATCACAATGATAACATTGATAAGAGGAGAAATATTTTTTATTTTTCTTGCCCCTTCTGCTATTTCTGGAATCTCCTTGGAGGGTGAGATTCTTTATGGAAGTGGGTGAGTCTCTTTGGGGAGTGAAATTCCTTATGAAGGTGGGTCTCCTTTTGGAAATTAGACCTTTTCTTTCCTCATGTAGCATGAGCAGCTAGGGCTTGGTTTTCATCCCTTAATAGTACTGCTTCTCGGTTGGCTACTCTTACTTCTTCTTGAACACATTCTTCCCATAGACTATCAAATTGGAGTTTTTCTTTTCTTGCACAGATAGTTTGGATGAAGGCATCGCAAGGTCTTGTGAAACCATTAAGAGTTGTCATTATGGGTTAATATTCATCTAGGTTGTCTCCAATTGCTTCTAATTGTTCCTTGAATTGAGAAACCCTAGAGAAATAATCATGAATTGTTTCTCCTTTTTGCATCTTTGTATTCTTGAGTTGGGTTCTCAAGTTCATCTTTTGGTTGATGTTTTTTCCTTCATACATTCTGGTTAGGGCATCAAACATCTCTTTTGGAGTATTCTTAGAAGACACTTGAGGGATCAAGTGATCTTTAATGGAATCTGCAATGATCCTTTTGGCCCTAACCATATACTTCTTATACTTTGCTTTAGCTGCATCTTCTTCAGGTTCCGGTACATTTTCTTTTATGAATTTTGCAAGGTCATTCTCTTCAAGAATGAGTCCAATTATGTACTTCCAGGCACAAAAGTTTTCCACACCTTCTAACTTGTCAACAAGCGTGGTGCTTGTTGACATCTTGACCTGGAGCTAAGAAAATGACCAGAAAATGAAAAATGCTCAGAAACTGAATCTGAACTTACCAGGAGATGCATTGGGCTTAGGCGATTAGGTTGGAGCTGTCTGATTTCAAAAATTTCAAGTTTTACCCCTTGAAACTTGACCTGCGTAACTCTGGACTGGTACTTCTAGTACTGGTTCTAGTTTCCTGGTTTTATAGTTTTCTCGTACGAGTCAAAACTAGGGTTTGACTTTTCGGAGGCTCTGGCCACTAAAAAGGTGCGCTCAATATTCCAAGTGATGTGCTAGGGTAGGGCGCACTTCCCTAGATGTTTTTTAGTCAGAAACTTCCTTCCAATAAAAGCCCTAATTTTCTTGTACGACAACAGTGATGTTTTTGGTTACCTAGTGAAAGGTGCTCTATTCAGTTTAGCTCTGATACCATGTTAAATTTAGAGTTGTTATTAAGTTCTTTTCAATTCACTAGAGAATAATAACATAAATAGGATCACTAAAAGAAACACAATCACAAGGTACACAGCATTTTATCCTAGGAAACCCTCATGGGGGAGAAAACCCAACAAAAACTTCCTTAATATAGATTGCCAATACAATGCTAAGACTAAGACCAAAACACTAAAGAATATCCAAGATTGAGCATGCTCCTCTCTTCTCCTTCTTGTAGATGCAGCTACCTCCAAAAGATGCACACTTGTTGAGTGACTGAATGAGTGAACAAGTGAGGCGCCCTCCTCACTTATTTATACTAGTTGTGGATGCACTAGGGTTATGTCTTTTCACCAAGTAGGGCCGACTTCTTCAATTAGTGGTTAAAACCACTTTATTAAGCCCTGGGGGCTGACTTTACAAACATCGCCATATAAATATGGTTTGACCAATCTACAAAAGGGGATTTGGTCTTAGACAAGACTTGACATAATCAATCCACAAAAGGGGATTTGATCTATATAAAAATAACTCAATTATAATTAGAATATTCTTTGTAGTTACAATATTTCAACAATTTGCAGCCCACCATCTAGTTGGAGTATATTTCATAACAACATCTAGTGTTAGAAATCTATGTTGTTCAGGTACCTGTAACTCAAACGCCCTTATATCAATTGATCCATCATACATGGGTGGATCACATAACTCCTTTCCAATCCAACGCAATGATCGAGTTATGCGGGCACATTGTCTAGTTGATACTTCATGCATCCTTTGTTGTCAATGTTCCAGACCTTCCTCTAAATCTTACGCACACGAGCTAATACTTCTCCATCTTAGCGCACCATCTACAATGGGGTTAACATAATCATCCATATGCGCAGTTATATTATACAAGTTATCCATTTCATTTCCTCTCCCTTACTCTATGTACCTCTTCCCTTCTATCGGATCAAATGGTGCAGTAACCTTCAAGTCTCCTACCTCAAATATCATCTCCCTCCTCTTTAGATTAATGATCGCCTAATTATCAAAGGCCCATCCCAGTCCCATAATTGTTGGATATGGCTGACTATCATCCATGATCTTGATGACTTCAAAATCTGCTACATTGTGCACTCCATCTATATTCACAGGTACCCCTGTTAATCGCCCAATGGGTATTATCTTGTGTTCGTTTGCCAACCTTAACTGAACATGAGACCAAATAAACTTGGGTTTCCCCATCATTTCCGAGGTTTGCTTTGGTAACACATTTACATCTGAACCCAAGTCTAAGATCACGTTATCCACATTGTATTCCCCAATCTAGGCACTTAATTTGAATTCTCTGTTAGTCCTCTTTTTGCAAAGTACCCGATTCACTACCCTATGTGGAATAGGAATTTCCCTTTCTTGCATGCAATGATCAATCATTTCACATAATGCATTCAACATGGTTTCATCTTTCATCAATTCTACGCAACTTCTCAGAAACTCTCTTAGAGTAGTTATCTTCCCAAACGACTTTTCTGGCATAGCCCGATCACAAACAAGAGGCACAAATGATGTTGATGCTACCCAATCTAGTCCTAATATCTATTTTTTAGTCCTCTAATATGTCTCCTTTTCTTGGTGTTGGTTGAATGTTAGCATATGTCATGTTGATTTCCATACCCATTGTTCAGTCTGCTTCCCCCCATTCGTGTAGTGTCCATGATCCAGAACCCCTTTGTAATTGTACATACAGGTTGGTGAGCCGAATTGGCACTAATTGTAAATGTAATGAAAATTTATGTTGGTGAGCCAAGGACACCTAGTTATGGTGTTGCGCACATCAGAGTAAGTGCACAGAGAATTGTTATAAAGATAGGGTGTGCACATTTTGTGTGTTGTGTGCACTTGGGAAAGTGCGTACATTACACTGTGTTGCACGCACTTGGGTTGGTGCGCATGAATGAATGTTTATGATGTGAGGTTGGAGAGCCTGTATGATTACGAGGCGGGTGACCCTAGACGCAAATAGGTCAGTATACCTATCCATGTAAATATAATCATGAATATTAATATAATATTGCATCGGTGCGTACTAGCTGAATTAGACGAAAAGAGATGGGGGGCCTACTCCATCGGAAAAGGGAAAAAGGGGGGTGAGTTGTAATTCTTAGGGAATATTTTATAATATTTATGGGAAAAGTGTAATGTCAGATATATTATTATTTTATCCTAAGTTCCCAAGGATAGGGAACGGGTCACCAAGTGGCTTAAAACTGCTTTTTGAGGTGACAAGTGTCAATTGGAAGGCAATATATTGTTGGCCTCAGTGTATTTTGGGGGGGATTTTACGATTATTATTCATGTTGCAAGATCTAGTGAGCAAAAAGGGGCTCAGACTGTATGGAAAATATGATTATTACCTTATCTTTTAGAGAAGCTTGTGGGGAGTTGTGGGGGTTGTATCTAGAGTTTCATTGTCGAAGAGTTGGGTTGGCAGATCGTGAGCAGTCTCTCTGGGTGAGAGACTGGTAGCTGTGGAATGGTTATCAAACCCGTGAGAATATTCTCCACGTGAGAGTATTGCTTAGAATTGTTCTTTGATGTGTTAGGCACTAGTCACAGGGCTCAGAGATTTCTTGTCTGGCATGCTGTTGGTAACCCTCGGAAGGGAAGTGGGGAAGCCAAGGAACTGGTGAGCAAAGAAGGGGAACACTTCCTTGGGTGTGACATGTGCATGGGGAATGAGGGACTATAGACTAGTTGCAACATTGGGCACTAGGACTGAGCAATTATGTTGAGTTTTAGACCATAGCTTGTCGCTAGGACCTTGTTTGTCGTGGTGGAGTTGAGCCCCAGCTCGGAGGTGACCTGTTGCTAAAAGATTATGAGTAACAGTGTCTATGGTTGGGACGAAGGTCTAATTCAAGGCCGCAGTTGGTGACTTTTATAAAATATAAGTGTTCTTTATGCGCTTGTCTTGTTTTCTGTGCATATTTGACTATGTTTGACATACGTTATATTCAGTATGTGTTGCATATAAGTATTTGTTGTTATTTGGTTTAATGTTGCTTGTGCATATAAGCCTGTGTTATATCCCTAATTGTGGATGTGCTTGAGTATGTCAGTTGATGGTAACTTTGCATGTTAAGTTTAACCTTGTATTTTTGGTTATGAGCCATCAAGAAGATGATTGAGTGGTCGAGTGCGTCGATTTGTATCTTGTGTGTTTCATAAGGATGGAACGAGTGTGTGTGGTTATTAGATTCCATGCACTGTGAAATTTGAGTCGGCGCATGACGCTTAAATGGTTGTGCACAAGGTTTTGTTGTGGAATAGTAGGATAGCATGCACAATTGGTGCATGCAGATTTGAGTTATTTTTGTTGCTTAAGGTTGTATTGAAAGAAATTATTACTTTCGTTGTTATAAGTTGTGTGGTGCGACTCGGGATTAGGTCGAGTGCATTACTTCAAGTGATATTGTGCGGATTGAGTTTAAAGTAGACTCCGCACAGTGTACTTCTTTTGTAACATAGCTCTATGGTATGTTGGGATTGTTGTAGTTTGGTTGTTTCATAGCATGTGTAAGGTGGTAACAGGACTCGGAAGGAGATTGGGTATGTTACAAAAGTTGAGGTTGTCTAAGATGGCCAAGCCTGGGGTGGCTGGGGACGTTATAGATTGGTATCAAATCAATTGGTTCAACACTGGACTTGTATGGGCCAGAGATTAGCGTGAATAGATGTGTACCCTAAGAATTGGTACCGCGCAGTACAAAGATTAGTTTATGGGAAAGACCATTGGTGCATAGTATAGATTTGTGAAATGCACAAAGTTAGTGATGTGCGGGTGTGCACACTAGAGTTTGGGATGATGAAATCATCCAAGAAATCCAAGTGAAAGGATTTTGACAAAATGTGTTAAGCCCTAATATTGGCTCATTGCCCCTTAATTGGGGCATATTATATTAGTAATGTTATTTTATTTATGTTGGCTTTAGGCCATTAGTTGTAATTATACCTCCTAGTCTCCTATATAAACCAAGGAGACATTTTCATTTTGAATCATCTTGTACTTAAACATTTAAGTGGGGTAAAAGGAGGTTGCCCCCTCGAAGAGGCTTATTATCTAAAATTATCTCTTTTTCAAGGCGTTGAGTACTTTTTCTGAGGATTTTCTATGCTATATTGATATTTGCTTCTTAACATATGGTATCAGAGCTCAAGGTCTTGGGGTTTCGCTGCTACATATGAGACACCTTGGCATTTTCGCTATAACTTTTTTTCTACAATGTTTCAGAAGGAACGGCTTGGAGGATATTTAGCAGACAGATCAAGGTATGTTGGGTTCAAAATTAAGCTCCTGGGGCCTTATACTTTCATAGATACATCCTCTACAATATAGGGTTCTAGAATCATCCTGAACAAAGTCATTGCAGAATTTTCGCTATAATTTTTTTTTTGTAATGTTTCAGATCCTGAACTCTAGAGGCTATTTACAGAAATTAGTAAGGTATCTGTGGTAAAAAATTTAGCTTCTGGGTCATCTTAAATTTGTAGATACACCCTGTGTAAGATAGGGTATCTGACTAGTCCTGTTGACTAGTCTCAAGAAGGTGTTCCAGGTAAAACAATCATAACTTCTTCCTAGAGTATCCAAATTACATGGGACTAGTTTCATTGGATCGTGGACAGTCTGCAGTATTTCGGGTGCGAGTTTCAAAATTTTATATCAATTATTTTGTGTGGGGCACACTATACAAGTGAGATCTCCCGGAAAGGCCAAAAATCGGCAAGTTGTGGGGAATTTACCGTAAATTCCACTTGGCACATCCAATTTTGATCAGACCTGTGGCATTGCAGAGAAGAAATATCAGAGAAATACATAAAATAAATTTTCATACCCAGAAGGGCCAAAACTTGAGAGATACAACAGAAGAAATATTGTCTAACAGAACCACCTCAAAATCAAGGTTCAAAAGTGATACTTGGCCAACATGCCACCCAAAAAGGGAACTTCTACACCAAGTAAGCCTCCAGAAAATCCTACTTGGACTCTTGATGAAGGTGAAGAAATGCGTAGGGACATAAATGAACTACAAAATAAGATGGATTCAATGGAAGCTAAGTTGGATACTAAGATGGATTCAATGGAAGCTAAGTTGGATACTAAGATGGATTCAATGGAAGCTAAGTTGGATACTAAGATGGATTCAATGGAAGCTAAGTTGGATACTAAGATAGATGGTTTAAAAGGGGAGATCATGGAAGTATTGAAAAATTTTGTAACAGAGAAGACACCTGAAAGTGAAATGCATCCCATGATATTCATGATGAGGACACAAGGAAGGTGAATCAAGAATGGAGAAACTCCAACTTTGGTTTGAAGACCAACCACGTTCCTAAGATTGATATGAGGAAGTTTGATGGCAAGGACCCAATCACATGGATACTTCAAATGGAACAATTCTTTGATCTCCATAATGTGCCACATACACAAAAGGTACGAATTACTTCTTTATATTTATAACCTACTCAATTTGTATGGTATCAATGGCTTTGTTCTTGAAAATCACTCGTCACTTGGACAATTTTCATGGAAGAAATGATAGCACACTATGAGGATACAAGGAGCAATACCTTCTTTAGCCAATTGATAAATCTCAAGCAAAAGCGTTCAGTTACCGAGCACATTGAGAACTTCCAAAGATTGAATATA
>ML777892.1:545470-576358 GCA_009831015.1 Picea engelmannii | reverse complement strand
AGTCAGTCCAGAAGGTTAAGAGCATGGAAAATGCACAAAGGACTTATAGTCCCGATGATGAATTTGGGGATATGTATATTGGTTTGGGTGTCGATGATATAGAATCCAAGGAGGAGCGCATAAAATTGGTAGAAACTATAAGAGTTTTACAGAAAGAGGTCCAAAGTTATAGGGCAGATAACGAAAGGCTTATGAGTGCCAAGGCGCAACAATATGACTTCAATGTCAAATTGATGCAAAGCCTGGATAGAATAGAAAAGAAGATGGATAAGGAGACAAAGATGAGTAGATCAAGAAGTTGCAGGTCTCATGGTGGGAAAAGGAAATAAGAAAGAAGTGTCGGTAAGCATTATTTCAAAAAAGAGCGCAGCAGCTCAAGTCCATCTTCTATCAGAAAGCACAATAATACTGGGGTGGACGAGCTATAGGGGAGAATGAATAAAATCGAGCCTCCTACCTTTAATGGTGAGAACAATAAGGATGAAGATGCAGAGACATGGTTGATGGGTATGAGGAATTACTTCCAACTGCATAACTATTCTATGCAGGCAGAAGGGAGAATTGTTATCTATAATTTAAAAGGAAAAGCATCAATGTGGTGGGATCAATATATGCAAGTGCAGCACATTGATGAGAAGAAAGTGACTTGGAGGGAGTTCAAGAAGTATTTCCAAAGAAATACTTAACCAATCGCTACTATGACAAGAAAATGAAGGAGTTCTTCGAACTCAAGCTTGGGAGTATGACAATTGATGAGTACGAAAAAATATTTTTGGAACTCTTGAACTATGTGCCTTTTATCAAGGATGAACAAGTGAATATTTAGAGATATTTTAGTGGGTTGCCCTCATTTATCAGTGACAAGATACAATACGATGGCCCTAAAATGTTGGAAGATACCTTAAGATGTGCTAAGTGTCTTTATGACCACCAAAGGGGAAGACCGACTTTCCAAAAGTCTTGGGAAGACAAGATGAAAAGTAAGGTGGAACAAAGGAAGAAAGGAGTTAAACCACCATTTTTAAGAAATATTGCGTTGGGATAGACAATTATTCAAGAGCCCAGAATGTCGGAAATAGTGGGACAAAAGTCATGGAAACAACCTATGCAGTGTTGGGGTTCTACATCAAAGAGGTGATAAAGTGAGGATTGCGCACAATGTACATCAAGTTGCGACAATTGAGGATATGGGAAGAAACGTGCCAATGATTTAAGCCACGTTGGATAACAAGTAGGTTGAGTTCCAGTCGCACATGATTGAGTTGGAAGGTAAGATTAATAATCAACCCATTGCTATTTTAATAGACTCGAGAGCTAGCCATAGTTATCTAGATCCTGAGATGGTGGAAAGATACTATTTGTCGAGAAGAAAACTTGGAAAACTTTGGTTGGTGCGGTTAGTTACAGGAGCAAAAAGGAAAATCAATGAGATGGTTAAGGCATGTCCATTGGAGATGAAAGGACTGCGCACAAAGGCTGATTTGAATATTATACCTTTGGGATCGTATGATTTCCTGATTGGTATGGATTGGTTGGACAAGCACCATGTTATTCTAGATTGTTATAATAAGGCATTTAATTGCCTGGATGAGAAAGGAAATTTGAGATTAGTTCAAGGAATTCCAAGGGTTGTGAATATCAGAGAAGTTTTGGCTTCATAGTTGAAGAAAAGTTACAAAAAAGGGTGTCAAGTATTCACAGCACACATTGAAGAGGCACCTAAGGATAAAGTGTCAAGTGTGGAAGAATGCGCAGTACTGAAAGAATATGAGGATGTCTTTAAAGAAATATTGGGATTGCCTCCAAAAATAGATATTGACTTCTCTATTAATTTGATACCGTACCAAGAGCAACACCTATATCCAAGACTCCTTACACGATGAGTAAGCCAGAACTGAAGGAGTTGCAGATGTAACTTGAAGAACTTATGAAGAAGGGGTATATACTCCCAAGTGTGTCTCCTTGGGGTGCACCAGTTTTGTTTATGAAGAAGAAGGATGGTAAATTGAGACTTTACAATGACTTCAGGCAGTTGAACAAGGTAACAATGAAGAACAAGTATCATTTGCTAAGGATAGATGACCTGTTTCATTAGCTAAGAGGCACACATATATTTTCTAAGATAGATCTCAGATCTGGTTATCACCAGGTAAGAATAAAAGAGGAAGACATCATTAAGACTTCCCTAAGAACAAGGTATGGTCATTACGAGTTTATAGTTGTGCCTTTTGGGTTGTTGAATGCACTAGTTGTCTACATGTGTTTAATGAATGGAGTTTTCAAAAATTACTTGGATAAATGTGTCATTGTATTTTTGGATGACATTCTTATTTACTCAAAGTTCGAGGAAGAGTGCAAGCATAACTTGAGGATGGTGTTGCAGGTGTTGAGGGAACATCAACTTTATGCAAAGCTGATCAAGTGTTCATTTTATCAATGACAGATTCATTATTTAGGTCATATTATTTCAGAAGAAAGAATAGTTGTGGACCCAACGAAGATAAAATCCATGAGGAATGGCCAACACCAAGAAATGTCGCAGAAGTGAGATCCTTAATGGTACTGGTAGGGTAATATTGAAGGTTTATAAAAGAATTCTCACAGATTGCACATATGATTACATCCCTGCAGAAGAACGATTTGTGATTTGAATGGACTCTGGATTGCGCAAGGAGTTTCCAACACTTGAAGAGTTTATTAACAAGTGTCGATTTTGAGAATTGTTGATCGAGATGCAAACTTCGTTGTGTGCATGGATGCAAGCAAGGAAGGACTCAGTGGAGTCTTGAGTCAGAATGTGCATGTGGTGTGCTTCGAGTCAAGGAAGTTGAAAAAGCGTGAAAGGCTCTATGCTACGCATGATTTAGAGTTGGCAGCTCTAGTGCATGCCTTGAAGATGTGGCGACATTATCTCATGGGAAAGAGATTTGAGTTGAGAACAGACCATTGTGGTCTAAAGTATTTGTTTGGATGTCCAAGTTTGAATGCTAGACAAAGCAAAGGTTAGAGTTCCTTAGTGAGTATGACTTTGACATAAATCATATCAGAGGAAAAGAGAACAAGGTGGTCGACGCACTCAATAGAAGGGTGCATGTAATGTATGTTACAGCCGTTAGCGTGTACCAGACATATTTGTGCAACAAAATTTTGGAAGTTTCCAAATCAGATCTGTGCTATAAATACAACTTTACAACAAGGTATGTCTCGGCCAAAGTTTGAAGGTTATGAGTCAAGAGAGGATGGGATCCTCGGGTATAGACGCAAAGTCTATGTGCCAAATGATCAAGAGTTAAAGAGACTGATTTTGTCAAAGATGCATAAGGTTCCTTACGGTGGACATCCAAGTTACCAGAAGACCATTGTTGTGGTTAAGAAGCAATACTTTTGTCCAATTATGAAAAAGGAAGTTGCAAATTTCATTGTGAGATGTCTCGAATGTCAGAAGGTCAAGGATGTGCATAGACATCCAGTTGGTCTGCTGCAGCCTTTGCCTATTCCTAAGTGGAAGTGGGAAGTTGTGACTATGTATTTCATAACTAAGTTTCCTAGGACTGTTAAGCAACATGATTCTATAATGGTGGTGGTGGAGAAGCTTACCATAACTACCCATTTTATTCCAGTGAAGTCAGCACACAAGGCAGTCGACATTGTTGAGATATACATGTGTGAAGTTGTTAAGCTACATGGTGTACCTAAAACGATTGTGTCTGATAGATATTCCAAGTTCACTTCGAACTTTTGGAAAGGGTTATTCAAAGGATTTGGAACAAATCTGAATTTCAACACATCGTATCACCCTGACACGAATGGTCAGACGAAGAGGGTAAATCAAGTGATTGAAGACATGTTGAGGATGTATGTGATGGATAAGCCATCCAAGTGGGAAGAATACCTTCATTTGGTAGAGTTTGCTTACAACAATGGGTATCAAACATCCTTAAAGATGAGCATGTTTGAGGCACTTTATGGTAGAGAGTGCAACACACCTATGAGTTGGGATAACCCAGCAGACCGTGCAGTAGTTGGGCTAGATTTTCTCCACGAAATGGAGGAGAAAATGGTAAAATTAAGGTAGAATTTAAAGGTTGTCTGGGACACACATAAAAGATGCACAGATAAAGGCAGAGCCCATAGGGAATTTGAAGTGGGTGAACACGTGTTTCTGAAAGTGAAGGTCAGGCGCAATTCCATGAAATTGGGAAAGTGTTCTAAGTTAGAAGCACGCTATTGCGGGCCATTTGAAGTCCTTGAAAGGATTGGTCATGTCGCTTATATGCTTGCATTTTCTGTGTCCTTATGCATTCATACTGTTTTCCATGTGTCGTTGCTTGAGAGATATGCACTTGATGTTAATCATGTCATTTATTGGAATGTGATTAAGGTGGAGCTAGAAGGTGGATTTCAAGTGTGATCGGTTTGCATATTGGATCGGAAAGTCAAGCAGCTCCAGAATCGATTCACAGAGATGGTAAAGGTCCAATGGACTTGGTACGTTCCTAAGGATGCAACCTGGGAACGCGAGGATGCTATGCGAGCAGAGTATCCTCATCTTTTTTATGATGTTTGAAAATGTTGCATGACAAGTATATGCGATGCACTGAGGATAGCGCATAAATAAGGGGGAGGGGATTGTAGTCTCCCTTATACATAGCCCCTTTGTAATTGTACATATAGGTTGGTGACTCGAATTGGCACTAAGTGTAAATGTAATGAACATTTAGGTTGATGAGCCAAGGACACCTCATTATGGTGTTGCGTGCATCAAAGTAAGTGCGTGGATAATTGTTATAAAGACAGGGTGTGCACATTTTGTGTGTTGCGTGCACCTGGCCAAGTGCGTACATTGCACTGTGTTGTGTGCACTTGGGTTAGTGTGCATGAATGAATGTTTATGATGTGAGGTCGGAAAGCCTGTATGATTATGAGGTTGGTGGGCTTAGATGTAGATAGGCCAGTGCTCCTATCCGTGTAAATATAATCATGAATATTAATATAACATTGTATCTTTGCACGTTGACTGACTCAAACGAAAAGAGATGGGGGGCCTACTCCACCAGAAAAGGGAAAAAGGGGGGTGAGTCGTAAGTCTTAGGGAATATTTTATAATATTTTCAAGAAAAGTGTAATGTCAGATATATTATTATTTTATCCTAAGTTCCCAAGGATAGGGAACGGGTCACCAAGTGGCTTAAAATTGCTTTTGGAGGTGACAAGTGTTAAGTGGAAGGCATGCAATATATGTTGTTGACCTTAGTGTATTTTGGGGAGGATTTTACAATTATTATTCATGTTGCAAGCTTTAGTGAGTAGAAAGGGGATCAGATTGTATGGAAAATCTGATTATTACCTTATCTGCCAGAGAAGCTTGTGGGGAGTTGTGGGGGATGTATCCAGAGTTTCATTGTCGAAGAGTCGGGTTGGAAGACCATGAGAAGTCTCTATAGGTGAGAGACTAGATGTTGTGGAGTGGTTTCCAAACTCGTGAGAATATTCTCCAGGTGAGATTATTGCTTAAAATTGTTCCTTGATGCATTCAGCACTAGTCACAAGGCTTAGAGACTTCATGTCCGACCTGTTGTCGGTAACCCTGGGAAGGCAAGTGGGGTAGTCGAGGAACTGGTGAGCAAAGAAGGGGCACACTTCCTTGGGTGTGACAGGTGTGTGGGGAATGAGGGACTCTAGACTAGTTGCAATAGTGGGTACTAGGACTGAGAAATTTTGTTGAGTTTCAGACCATAGCTTGTCACTAGGACCTTGTTTTCCCTAGCGGAGTTGAGCCCCAACTCGGGGGTGACCTGTCGCTGAAAGGTTATGAGAAATTGTGTCTATGGCAGGGAGGAACATCTGAGTAAAGGCCGCAATTGGTGACTTTTATAAAGTATAAGTGTTCTTTATGTGTTTGTCTTATTTACTTTGCATATTTGACTATGTTTGACATACGTTAAATTCAATATGTGTTGCATATAAGTATTTGTTGTTATTTGGTGTAATGTTTCTTGTGCATATAAGCCGGTGTTATAGACCTAATTGTGGAAGTGCTTGAGTATGTCATTTGATAGTAACTTTACCTATTAAGTTTAACCTTATGTTTTTTGTTGTGAGCCATCAAGAAGAGGATTGAGTCGTCCAGTGCGTCAGTTTGTAGCCTGTGTCTTTCATAAGGTTGGAACGAGTGTGTGCAGTTATTAGATTCCACTCACAATGAAATTTGAGTTGGCGCATAATGCTTAGATGGTCATGCGCGAGGTTGTGTTTTGGAATAGTAGGATAGTGCACGCAATTGGTGCACACAGATATGAGTTATTTCTATTGCTTAAGGTTGTATTCAAAGAAATTGTTACGTCCATTGTTATAAGTTGTGTGGTGTGACTCGGGATTAGGTCGAGCGCATTACTTCAAGTGATATTGCACGGATTTAGTTTAAATTAGACTCTGGGTAGTGTACTTCTACTATAACATTGCTCTATGGTATGTTGGGAATGTTGCAGTTTTGTTGTTTCTGAGCATGTGTAAGGTGGTAATGAGACTCAGTAGGAGATTGGGTACGTTACAAAAGTTGAGGTTGTGTGATATGGCCTAGCCTGGGGTGGTTGGGGATGTTACAATTCGTCACATCAATCCTTGTTCTATCTCCTCCACGCGTAACAATTGTTATTCTAGGTACTTCATTGCGTTTCTCGACTAAGATCTTCTGTATATTTTGATTTAGGTGTTGGTTTTGATTCCCTCTTGCTTTGTGTACACGTATCTTTGCATCCATTGCTCATCGCTCATCTAACGGTTTCTATTTTCTTTTTGAGCAAATTCTCATTCCTTCCCTTCTAGCCATTCTAAGATCTCTTTCTTAGTCGACCTCCAAAACATTCCCTCAATCACAGATTATGGGTCACGGTAATGAAACCATTTGTTGGTGCATGGTTGTAAGACCCTGGGTTCAAGTTACCTTAATCAACAACACTCTTTAGAAACCGAACCTTTCAGCATCATTTGCATGCAAGTGAAGTCTCACCTGAGGCATCTATTGGGGCCATTGGAACCAAGTTTCTATAGTAGTGAGGGGATGGGAGACGATCATCTTATTCATTCTTACTTATCTACTCTGTGTGCATTATCCTAAGTCTGTTATCCCTTGGTTACTTAGTAATAGATCTTATGTAGTAGCATCATTATGCAGGTTGCAACATAAACTATTTGCCATAACATCTATAATTATTGCGCAGTGATCATATAATAAACATATATAGTCTAACATGCATAAACATAATATTTATCAACAATCACATGAAAAGAAAAGCAGACACAGTAATTAACTTGGTTCACCCAGCTTTGGGCTACGTCCACAACAACCAGCTTCTTTATTATGTAATCATTACAGGCTTGTGCACTGCGCTTACAATATATATATCAAGATATCTCTCTCTCCATCTTTCTTAGCCGCTCTACAGTGCAAGCCTCTCTTTGCAACTCTCCCTAAACCTTCTAACATAGAATCTCGCTCATCCTCGGTATATTCTCTCACTCTCCATGCAAACCCCTTTCTTCCCAACTCATTACATATTTATACATGGATTCTAGGGCTCAAAACCCGACTTACTTAACCCCAAAACCCAATTACAACTCATTCTGACTCATTACAACTCATGTTGATTCTTTCTTCGGGCATATTTTTCCTGCTTTTGTGTCTGCATGCTACTTTTTCCTTCTTAATTGTTGTTCTTCCTGCTTTCACGCGTCTCTCTGCTATTACATGTCGAACTGTTGTCCTTCCTTTTCGCCCTATTTATCCTCCTGCTTTATTCTCTTGCTTTATCCTCTTTCCTTTTGCTGCCAATTATGCTTTTACTACGCACTTCAATCCTGGATGTGCCTTCATTGTGCACTCCGCTCCTATCTTCTCTTCTTTCTGCTGCTGCTGCGCATCTCCTCCATACTTAGGATTTTCCTCAAAACTGTATCCAAAATTTCTTGTCCAACATACTTCTTATCTGGATTGGGTTGAGAACGAGATGAGATGCAAATGAAAATATAGCAAAGAACACATGAATGCAATGAAACCCAACTTTTATTATTGAATAACAAAATATTGTAGAACACAAACTAGCTAGAATCGTGGTAGCTTATCTCTGAAGGGAAAGAGATGTCAGATATGCTCATTCGAAATAAGCATTACATCACACTCCAATGCATGTTCAAAGGACCTCCTTCACCTAGATTATATATGAGAGAGTGAGAGGAGAATAATTCTCATGATTCACATGGGATAAATTGGTCCAAGTTTACAAAATTCCATAGGCATGCAAAACTCTAGGACTTCTCAGGAGGTCACCCGTCCCAATACTACTATAGCTCAAGCATGCTTAATTAAGAGTTTTGATGGGATCTAGTGCATTAATATTGTAGGCATGTACATATTACCACTAGTTAGTCATTACATGATGCTTGTAATTAACAAATGGAGATGGCATTACATTACATTCGCCATCAAAAGGGTAAATATCATGGTTTATCAAAACCACAAGCTTGGAAATGTTGATTCAATGGAAAAGGTTGATGGCCACCAAGATCCACCTGGATCAGTCCTCCCACTTTAGGAAGCAATTATCCCCATTACGTCAAGTTCCCTCGGGAGACATGGAAACTTTTGATGAATATGAACCTTGGTGAGTCGCTTGCCTTGTTGAAGTAGTTGTCTTGCTTGTACTTGCCATTATCCTAATGAAGGATGTCATGAACATATTGTTGGAGGTGTTGGATCCATTCAACAAATCTGGCTACATGATCTCCCTTGGTCTGAGCGTGGGAGGACTCTATCGATGAAGATGCGAGAACTAGATTTATATCAATGGGGGCTAATGGTTGGAACCTTAAGCACACCTGAATAGGGTCATGGCCAATAGATCCATGAATGGCTCTAATATAGCTATGTTGAACATATGGAGGACTATGATTCTATGAAAGGGAACATCTATAGATTGGACTATTGGGTAAGGGAGCATCGGGCACCAAGTCAATGAAATGCTTGACTTGACAGTGCAGAGGCACCCCTGTAGGTGAAAACATATCTTTTTTCTCCTCTACAATCTTGTAGACATGCTTCTATTGTATAGAAAGGTCTTGGGCTAAGGTTGTGATGGTTGTGATGGTTGCAATGACCTTTTGTTCACCTTTTGACTGGATCATGAAGACGGAAAACTTTGTGGTATGAGAGATTACTTTGTGGCACCATTTTGCCAAGATCAATGAAATGGCAGTAGTCATAACTACCTTTGGTATCCTGTAGAGTTGACCCCCAATAGTAACAATGAAAATATGGGGTCGAGACTCATAAACAATGTGATGTTTCCACATATATGGTTGTCCTAAAAGAACATCGCAGACTTCAAGTGGGGAAACATCACATTGTATCTCATCTTTAGAGGGCTTGATGTCATAGGATAGGCAACATTGTTGGTTGATGTGAAGGTCTCGTCCTTGGCTCAACCAACCGATGGTGTATGGTTGAGGGCCTTCAATATCTGGATGACCTCGGCTAATATTAGGTTCTTTTATCTCCCGCTATCAACAATGAAATGTAGTGGGGTCCCCTTCACCCACATCCTATGTCTCGTCTGGTTGGATCTTTGTTGTTGCGATTATAACATTGGGTTATGCATCAATGATCTTCTTTCTCTATTTTGAATCAGGGTCTGAATCCTTTTCTTTAATCTCATCCAATAATTATTATTTTGAGCAACATTCATTAGTGTTGTGTCAGGGGATTTTGTGAAACTCATACCACTTTCCAATGTCCTTCATTGTCTTTATGTTTCCCTTATTTGTCTTTCTATTTCCCTTCTTTGCCTACGGCTTGGGATACTTGTCTTGAGGTTGGCCTTCCTTGCTCTGTCCCTTGTTCTGTGAGTTAGGGCCACCTTTTCCATGTTTCTATTGTTGCAGATTTGCAGACCCGAACGCTCGCTTATTTCACTGCTTAAATTTTTGCTCAATTTTGATAACATAACGATAAGCAACTCCCAATGAGGATATGTCCAAGAAATACATCTTTGTTTTAATGTACCTGTGTAGGCCACTATGGTACTTCATAACCAAGTGTCTCTTAGAATCTTGAATACCCAACTTTGAGCACAAGGTATGGAAGATGTTGGTACACTCTAGCACTGTCTGGTCTCTCTCCTGACGTAGAGTCATCCATCTCATATATTGGTCATCATAACTTCCAACTAGGTAGAACTCCTCCTCGAGGGAATCCACAAAGGCCTCCTAGGTGGGTTTTCTCTTGAATGGTGTAAATTTATCCACGGTGTTCCTCTCCTAGTAACCTTCCCACCAAGATTTGACATGGAGAAGGGCTTTGAGGAGCGAGAAGGTGATCTTTTCACCGTCGAAAAAAATTTGGACATAGTAATAACCTTATAGCATATTCAACCATTTCTCTAGAGCATATGCATCTATTTGGCCTTCAAATAAGGGAATATCAAAATTAACTTGTACCTTGAAGGGCGTTGTACCTCTGAAATGGTTTCTTGTCGAAGATGCCTCGACCGCCATTGGTAGTCATCGAAGGATCTGAGCGAAGTTGTCCATCATCTCATTCCTCTATTGTGTGAAGTCTTCCTCGAGCAACATCTTTAAATGATCTCATGCTCTATCATCTCTGTTTTCTTACATCATGGGAGGTCACTTGGGCTAGTATGAGTGGTTTTCCCCAAGTGAAACTAGCTTGATACCCAACTCTCTAGACCCTGACCTCGTTAAGGAAATGCACCGAGAAATAACAAGGAGCAAACTACTCTGATACCACTTATCCATATTATATTGAGAACAAACTGAGATACAAATGAAAATATAACAGAGAACATAGGAATACAATGAAACCCAACTTCAATTAATGAATAACATATTACTATAGAATCTAAACTGGCTAGAATGGTGGTAGCTTATCTCTGAAGAGAAAGAGATGCTAACCATGCTCATTTGAAATAATCATTACATCACACTCCATTTCTTTCTCAAAGGACCTCCTTCACCTCGATTATATATGAGAGAGTGAGAAGAGAATAATTCCCATGATGCATGTGGGATGAATTGGTCTAAGTTTAAAAATTCCATAGGCATGTAAAACACTAGGAATTCATGAGAGGTCACCCATCCCAATACTACTCTATCCCAAGAGTGCTTAATTGCAAAGTTCTGATGGGATCCGATGCATTAACGTTGTAGGCATGTACATAAGACCACCGAGAAATCATTACACTATGGTTGTAATTAATAAACGAAGATGGCATTACATTACATTCCCCGTCAAAAGGGTGAATATCATGGTTTATCAAAACCATAGGCTCGAAAATGTTGATTCATTGGAAAAGGTGGATGGCCACCGAGATCAACCTATGTCATTGCTTAAACCTTCAACAACAATGAGGAATAAGAATAGAGACAAGGGACAACCTTGATGCAACCCCCTCAAGGATCGAAAGAAAGGAGAATGAGAGTCATTAATAAGAACAACAAACGATGTTGACTCAATACAACCCATTATCCAATTGAGAGTATCCAAATCCATCCCCATGTAGATCAAATCCAGCCTTAGAAACACCCAATTTACTTTATCACGGGCTTGCGAGAGGCCTAATTTCATAATGATAGCCAAAATCTTTTGGGACTTGATGGTGTGCATGGCTTCTTGGGCCAATGCCACTGCATCGTGGATTTGTCTCTTACAAAGGAACCTGAACTACTCTTCTGAAATGATTTCACTGAGAATCGGTTTGAGCATGTTAGCTATAATCTTGTATATAAGTTTATAGATTATATTACAACAAGAGATATGTTTGTGATCCTCGAAGGAGGCTGAGTGTTTTTTCTTAGGGATTAAAGAAAAATAAGTCAAATTGAAAGAACACAAAAAATTTCCTGTTCTTTGAGATTCTTGAACCACCTTAAGCAGATCAAATTTTAACAATTCATAGAAGCCCCAAAAAAACTCAATGGTAAGACCATCGGGACTAGGGATTTTGATCTTTTGGAATGATGAGAGGGTTGAGTGGAATTCTCCCTCCAAAATCTTTAACTGTAAGGATTCATTCATTTCCTTCGAAAAGGATTTGGGGAACAAGTCTAAGACCTTAAGAATATTTTCAATTGGACAACCAGTAAACTCCTTAAAAAGGCTAGAGAAAAAGTATTTTCCCACCTTAGTTATTTATTCAAAGGAGGAAACCATTTTTCCATCCATGTCCCTGATTTCCTAAATAGACTTTATATTTTTATGATAGTTTGCAAACATGTGGAAAAACTTGGTATTGTTGTCACTCTCCTTGAGCCAGATTGCTCTGCTTTTGAGGCACCATGTGGATTCCTCCAAAGCGAACAACTCCTGCTTCTTCTTCATCAAATCGCCTAGAGCATATTCATCCTCCTTTGAGAGGGAACCAACCAGACTATCAATAAGCAATTATTAGATCTTTGATTCCACCTCCCTAAGAAGGGATTAAGATTTCAAATTAAAGGTTCGAGACCAAGATTTAGAGATTTTCTTAACCCTAAAAAGATTTTCCATGAACTGATGCATGAAGGAACGATCTGAATCCTTTAGAGAAGGAGACCAAGAGGATTTTATTAGGTTTCTATACTCTTCCTCCAGAAGTCGCGCTTGATTGAATTTCAATGGGGAGGGAGGCTTGGGTCCTCTTTCGTCCATCTTCAATGGGATGGGAAAATGATCGTACATACCTCCCGTCATTACCCTCGACTTGAAGGTCCAGGGGTTCTCTGATAACTCTTTAGAAATAAGGAAACGATCCAACCTTTTAGCGACCAAAAAATCTTGTTTTCTCCCATTCCACCATGTTTGGGATAGTTTTGGCAGGTCCATATATACTATATGGTTTTCTTAATCCATTGAGCAAAACAATATTCCAAAGGGTCTCTCTGGGGATGAGCTCCCCAAACCTCCTGCAATGAGAGAGTAAACTTCAAATCACCTCCAAGGATTACAAAGGAGGAGGATAAGATACCTGACAAATTAATCCCCTCCCAAAAGGAACATTTTTCCACATAGGGATCGTACACGTTAACCATTTTGAAAGAGGAATTTAGATAATGATCCTCCAAATCGACGACTATTCTAGATGGAAAATTTGAGGAGGAAAGATCCCTGAACCAAGGGCTCCAAGCAGATAGAAATCCACCTAATAGGTCGATGGAGTTGACTGTGTAAAAGGACGAGTCCCTAAGCCACCCCTTAAAAGAAACAATAGCCTTATCACCTGCACACATAGTTTCCTGAACCATAATAAAATTTGTCCCACACTCCTAAATGAGCCTTTTGAGGGATTGAATTTTTTGAGCGCCCCCAACTCCACGTGCGTTGAAGGAGAGAACTATCAATGGACACCCTTAAACTGAGTTCTCCCTGCTCCAAGGGCCCGAATGATAATAGATTGCTTCCCACATATTATGTCCTTATTGTAACATTCCCCAACCCAATTAAGGTCCCTTACGTGTGGAAATACTCATAAAATTAAAAATTTCCACTAACTAATTTACTGTAGATTACCAGCTACGAATTACACAAAAATTTAACTATTGTATGATACCATTAATTAAATGCATCTACAACATGCCAAAAACAAAATGAATGCAGTTTGAATAACTCAACACAACAACATATAAATCGTTCTCAAACACAGAGTTAATACACAACAATTAAACTCATGATGTAACACAAAATCAAGATAAAACACTTGTCCTTTAAATACTATTGTGCAACCAGTTGCTTGGGACAGACATTCCACCTAACCATAGGCTTGTTGTTCCAAATCTCAACAACAAGTCATCCCCAAGCTAGGGCTAGCAATCCACAAAAGAGGGTGGTCTCTCACTATCCACTCATAGCTCATAAAATCCCACAACCCACTGGTATTCTCTTATAACTATATTGATTTTCCACCAACTCTCTTCCTCCCGACCTTCCCAACCCAAGGAATGTACCCCTTCACTGCTCTAAGTCCATCAGGCATCCCATTCATTTATCAAGGTCTTTCTAGCACAAGTAACCAAGAATCTCACTACTAAGAAACTCAAGGGAGCTCGCTGCTAGGAAAACCACTAGAAAAAACAACAACAATAGCTAACACATTTGATCGTGTTAGGCACTCTTTCCTTTTCAGGTGATGGAGCATTTTAGATTTAGTCTAAATTTCATAAGATGTCTCAACTTGTATTAGTAGCCCATGGATTACCCCTACTGTAAATGGTAGACCTTCAAATTTATTTCAAGGCAACAAAGGTCTCAGCCAAGGTTGCCCTCTTTCACCTCTTCTCTTCATCATTGTGGTTGAAGCTTTTAGCAGAAAAATTGAGCAAGAACATGAGAATGGGAACCTTCTCGGTCTTAAAATTGTTCAAGGAGTAAAAAATATGAATCATTCGCAATTTGCAGATGACACTCTATTTTTTTTTTGGGGGGGGTGCCTCTATTACCATTGATTCTCGATTTAAAATCATCCTAGACTCCTTCGTCGATGCCTCGGGTGGAGATGTCAATAATAGAAAATGTCAAGTTTTTGGTTGGAACGCTTTACCTCAGACCTTGAGGGCCATAGCTCATGTCTTCCAATTCTCCCTAGCACAAAACTGGTCCTCCTTCAAATACTTAGGGATTCCAATCTCCCTTAAATCCTCCTACTCCCAAGTTTGGCGACAAATTTGTAATATTCCATATATAAAATAGTATGCAGAACAAAAATAATTAGCTAGAAATGGCAGATAAACAACGATATAACCAAAACAACACCACAATAATACCAAAATAATACTAGAATAACACCAGAAAGAGCACTTTGATTACTGAGAGCAATGTTCACTTGCCTCTTCGAGGGGGCAACCTCCAACAGAGCAAAGCTCTATTACAATAATATCCAAGACAAAACTTCTCATACCCTCTACTCCTATTTATACTAAATATGTCTATCAAAATAACAATCTAGAGGAAGATCCTTCTAGAAGCGGAAGCTTCTATTAGGTCTTCTTACATTTGACTTATTCTTCCTTATTGTTGGGCCTTATTAATATTGACCTTTATTACATGGAAATATATTATTCTATGTATGTGAGGGGTTAGGTCCCTAACATGTCCTCCCCCTTAAAAACAACCTTGTCCTCAAGGCTTGAGATGAGGAAATTATTGCAGAAAGGTAGTTGGTTTCCAAGTGGCATTTGTTGGAGTTGTATCTTTCCACTGGACTAAAACTTCCTTGATGGTTCACTGACGGAGACGACACTCACACTGGTCCAAAACCGCTTGTAGTTGTAGCCAAATGGAGCCTTCTTCGTCCAACTCGAGAAGGTTGGTTTGAGTTTGGTACTTAGTTCCAATCACCTTCTTTGAGCAGGAAACATGGAAAACAAGATAGATCTTAGAATGACTGGGCAAAGGTAACTGATAGGCCACCTGTCCCACACGCTTGAGAATGGTATAAGGACCATAAAATTTGGGCGCCATTTTCTGACAATGGTCAGCCTTGAAGGAATTTTGCTTGTAAGGTTGCAGTCGATGAAACACCTGATCTACTTCTGCAAATTGACGTTCAGAGCGACCTTGATCTGCTTGTTGCTTCATGCAATTCTGGGCCATGACCAAATTCTCTTTAAGGGTACATAGAATAGCCTCTCGAATTGTAAGCACTCGGTCAACTGCCTAGACCTTCGAGACACCTGGCAAGTATGAGAGAACTGAAGGTGGCTTTTGTCTATATACTGCTTCAAAAGGAGTCAAGCGGGTAACTGTATGGTAAGAAGTGTTGTACCACCATTCAACTAGTGGTAACCATTGAGTTCACTAATTTTGCCTTTCTGATGCAAAACACCTCAAATATGTTTCCAAACACTTGTTGACAACTTCAGTTTGACCATCAGTCTGGGGATGATAAGTTGTGCTGAGATGAAATTGGGTGCCTTGTAACTTGAATAGTTCTTGCCAAAAATTGTTGGTGAAAGTTGGGTCGCGATAAGAAACAATAGAATGAGGCATGCCATGAAGCTTGAAGACCTAATCCATGAAAACTTGAGCCACAATGGAGGTTGTAAATGGGTGTTGAAGAGCACATAAATGAGCATACTTGGAAAGACGATCAACTACCACCATGATGACTAATTTATTTCCCAATCTAGGTAAGCATACAATAAAATCTATAAAGATATCCCGCCAAATAGCAGGTGGAATCAGAAGCAGTTGTAGTGTGCTAGGAGATTTGACTGTTTCGCCCTTGTTGTGTTGACAAACATCACATTCAACCACAAAATTGCGAACGTCCCATTTCATACAATCCCAGAAAAAAGAACATTTGACCCGATCATAGGTTTTGGTAAACTCTGAGTGCCCAACGGTGGGTGTAGCATGAAGCTCAGAAACTACCGTGGATTTAAGTTTTGACTGTTTACTTAAATACAAACGACCTTTGTATCGAAGCTCATCATTGAGCCAAAAGTACCCTGGGGAGACTGGAGAATTGGCCTGCAATTGTTGTATCAGATGTGAACTTTTGGAATTGTGTAGCCATTCTTGGCGAACAACTTGGAGCCAATCTGGTACAATGAAGGAAAGAGAAAAAATAGACCCTTCATCTTCATATTTTATGGAAAGTGCAACAACAACCACTATGTCTTTGCCTTTCTTGTAAATGATCTCATAATCATATCCGAAGAGCTTAGTCACCCATTTTTGTTGCTCTGGGAGGAAAGGCGTTGTTCCAGAAAATACTTGAGGCTTTGATGATCTGTCTTAATTTGGAAGCGTTGCCCCAATAGATAAGGGCGCCAAAGATCCACAACATGCAGAATAGTCAACATTTCCTTTTCATAGATTGATTTGCCCAAATGTCGCTCTGACAGTTGTTTGCTGGTAAAGGCCAAAGGTCGACCCTCTTGCATAAGGACTGCGCCAATTCCTTTCCCGGAAGCATCACATTCTAGGACAAAGGTCTTTGTGAAATCAGGAAGAGCCATGACTGGAATGGTGCACATGGCCATCTTCAAGGTTTGAAAAGCCTGAGCAGTTGTTGGAGTCCAAGTGAAAGTATTATTTTTAAGGAGAGAAGTGAGAGGTGCCACAATCTTTCCATAATTCTTAACAAACTTGCGATAATAACCTGTTAAACCCAGAAATCCATGCAAGCTTTTGAGAGTCTTTGGGTGAGGCCAATCTTTCATAGCTTCAATCTTTTTAGGATCCACCCTGACACCGGCCTTGCCAACAGGATGACCCAAGTACTCGACTTTTGAGGCGCCAAAAGCACATTTATATTGTTTGAGGAAAAGTTGGTGCTGAGAGAGTAGATGGAGAACTCGATCCACATGAGCAAGATGGGCTATCCGGGTTTTACTATAGACGAGGATACCATCAAAGGAAATTAAGACAAAATGATGGAGAAAAGGATGGAAGACATGATTCGTGAGGCTTTGGAAAGTGGAGGGAGCATTACGGAAGCTAAAGGGCATGACTAAAAACTCATAGTGGCCCTCATGAGTTCTAAATGCAGTCTTAGGAATGTTTACCTTGTTCATACAGATCTGGTGGTAGTGAGATCGAAGATCAAGTTTGGTAAAGAATTGGGCACCACTCAATTCATCCAAGAGGTCATCAATGAGAGGAACGAGAAATTTGTCTTTAATGGTGAGTTTGTTGAGGGCGTGGAAGTCATAACACATGCGCCAAGAACCTTCTTTCTTAAGGACCATGACCATAGGAGAAGACTAGGGGCTCGTACCAGGGTAGATAACACATGCATTGAGCAATTCTTGAACAATTTTCTTAATTTCATTTTTTTGGGAAAAGGGATGACGATATGGACGAATATTGGGAGGAAGGCTTCCTGGGACAAGGGGAATGGAATGATCATGAACACCAAGGGAAGGAGGGAGTCCATGGGGAGTGGAAAAAACCACTTGATGTTTAGAGATGATGGGTTGGAGGTCCTACGACACATAGGTTGTCTTAGTGGCTTGTATGGCACGGAGTTGGGCAATAATGCAAGAATGACCCTTTTTTAGCATCTTTTCCATGCAATGGGAACTGATGATCTCTGGGGAACCGGTGGTGATGCCTTGGAACTTATATTGTTGGCCCTCCTGGTCGAATTGCATGGTTAATTCCTTAAAATCCACGAGAATGGGACCCAGAGTCCTTAGCCATTCTGCACCCAACACAATGTCACAACCGCCCATGTTGATAGCAAACATATGAGATTTCATGTGGTACTCACCAATTTGGAGACACACATTTTCACCACGCTCTCCACATTTCATGGAACCTCCATTGGCAACCATTATTTGAAAATTATTGACGACACAGATATAACAATTAGTTTCTTGGGCAATGCGACAATGAATAAAATTATGGGTGCTTCCACTATCAACAAGAATGGTGACCTTCCTATGCTTAATGTAACCAATTAGCTTGAGGGTTTGGGGAGCAGAGAAGCTAGTGAGAGCATTTAGGGAAATGACCGATTCTACTTCGGGAGGGTCTGAGGGAGGGGTCATGTCAGTGGGTTCAAGTGACACAGGCACAAGGGGAGCCTCACCATCGTCTTCCGAAACATCCTCCGAGATGGCCATAAAAAGATTTGGTTTCTTACATGTGTGCCCAGGAAAATATTTTTCATCACAATTATAACAAAGGCCTTTGAGTTGGCATTCAACCATTTCAGCCCTGGTCAATTTATGGATCTTTAGTGGAGTAGAAGAAGGAGTGGGAGTGATTGGTTTAGTGAAAGGAATAAAGGAGGGTTTGCGGTTTTGAGAAGAGACGACATGTTGTGCTTCCTTATCTCTTTTAGCAACGTCCACCCAACTCTGAGGTCAATCCACGAGGACATGGGTACAAATCTCATCCTTGAGGCCACTAATAAAACATTATCGGAAAAAAAACATCAGACATGCCCTCTATACGAAAATCCAATCACTCAAAAGCGGCTATAAAGTCTTCCACTGTGCCAGATTGTTTCAACTTTGTCAAACAACCTAAATGGTTGGTGTCAGTGTCAAAGCGTTCATAAAGCTCTGCCACAAACTGTGTCCAAGCCACATACCCTTGGTGAGCATTTTTTCTCCATTGTCACCGTTACCAACGTTCTTGATCTAGATGGAGAACACCATACCAGAGTTTGGCCAACTCATTCGTAATGCCATACAGAGAGAAATAATGTTCCATTTGAGTTACCCACCCAGTGGGGTCCGAGCCATCAAATTTGGTCACATCCACACCTGGAAGGCATAGGTCATGCTGAAAGTGATGGGACTGAAAATTCTGGGAATGATAGGAAGTTTCACCTTTGGTTTGCAAAGGTGGGTCAGATGAGGGAAGATTTGTAGGGATATGCAGCTTGGTGCAAATCATCGTAGTGAAGGATTCAAGCTGGGTAGAAAGGTCTTGTTTGAGGTCCTCTATTTTGGCGTTGTTGGAGGAATGCATGTTTTTATTGACGGTGGCGATATTAACACTGAGCTATCTCACTTCTTGTTGGGTTTCTATGAAATTAGAGTGCAAGGCATTGAAGCGAGATTCCAAGTCTTGGCTACAGGTGTGGGCCATGATGAAGAGGGAACATGAAAAGGGGCGGGTAGGACCACAAAAAAATGGGTTATGGGTGAAGTGTATCACAACGATCAGGGTGACGAGTTGAATCCAATGGGGTAAAGCCCAAATAAGGGTTTTGGAAGGGGGTTGGGTCCACGAGATTTTTTTTTTGCTGAAAAATGATAAGTATGACTACGATAAGGGCGAAGAGAGAAATCTAACGGGATAGGTCTCAAATAATGGTGCCAATAGGAATGTTTTTTTTTTGTTTTACTCTTGCGGAGTTATACTTCGATCTGAAGAACACTGCAGTGATAAAATGCCCAAATGCTTAACAGGAAGAAACATGTAGTAATTTCGCAACTCAAATGCAGGAGACACAGTTGCGCAACAATAGATCTTGTCTGTTCTGTTTTTGTTTCCGTCTCAAGGGTTAGGGTATTCAAGGGTTCTACAGATAAGGGTTTGCCTTGTGCTATAGCTCTCTGATATACATGCGGGTTCCAACAGTAGTACTCGGCCCAATATCTTAGGGCACCAACTAAGGAGGCTAGATCGTGCCCTTAGTCATACTACCCGACTACCCAGGTACTAGAGAGTATCTTCCTGAGTGCTATTCTCGATGGAACTATAGCAGTCAGGCGACCGATCGATTTATCTATGGAGGGCTTAAGGAGATCTAGGACGATCCATATACAAGTGATGTCTGATGCGCTACCACTCGAAGGGGTACCAACATGGGTTACAAGGGTGGCCAACATATGTGCGCTTAAGTACCACTTGTATTTTTTGCGTGTATGAATCCCCGACCATGGGTTTATGCACGTAATGACAGATCTATGATTTTATTTTTCTTGTACCACAACTTCAAAAACTTCTTTTGCATATTAATATTAATGGTACACACTGATTCTATCCAAGGATATCCCAAAACAATATCCACATATTTATGCAACACATATTTATCCATACTGAGCTTCAAATATTTAAAAAATTTAACATTTTCACCCTCAACCTGTGTGTTGTGAATATTCTTTGCAGGAACTTGCAATCTATTAACCAACTGAATATTGATAAAATTTTGTTGGCAACTAGGGTTAATAGAAACAATGACATTTTCTTTATGAATACAACCATGAACTTGTAATATAGATTTTCCATATGAAAATAAACTCTTGGTGATGTTTTTATCCTTACTCTTTGTATGAGACCACTTGTCTAAAAGTAATTTTTCGAGTGCTTCATCAGAAAGTAACATCCACTCAGAATGATGAAATGATTGCCACCATATGAGAGTATCATCTTTGAAACCCCAGTCTACAAAAGATTTCCATTGCTCTTTCCATAATGACTTGTGAGATTGTATAAATTCTTCAATACTAGGGCCATCATTTCTTCCAGTAAAATATATCATGCTTGGAATAAATCTTCAACAACAACTAGGGTGTAGAAATAACTTACTGAAGAAAATCGCGGCTTTTTCCATAAAAACCCTGAAAAGCTATTGAATTTAAAATGCTCATAACTTTATTTCTCGGACTCTGTTTCGACTGATATTTTTTTTGAAATTGGGTATTTTTCCGAGAGGAATTCAAATATCCAATCCGTTTTTCCAAAATCAGCTCAGAAAGCTTCATATATGAATCTGAAGTGCGCCACCCTCTTTTTCCTAGAAAAAATCTAAAAAAAAGAGCAAAAAAATCTTCCCTTCTTTGGCCAAGGAAAGTGCTCTGATACCAATTGTTAAGTATCTGAATAGATATGAAGATAAATCTCATAATAAACCCACAATTTCAACAAGAATAAACCAAACCATTCATCAAAATATTGAACACAAGAAATATTCAAAGCCCTTGAGGTAGGGTAATACCATATATTATTCCTTGAGGAAGGAATGCACTCCTCAAGCAATACTTGCTTGTTACAATGACAATATTATTCACTATGTTTCATTACATTGCTTACTCTTCTTTATATAGCTCTCTCTATCTCCTAGGAACCTTCTAGAGAGCCTTCTCACATTTATTACATCTGACTACCACAACAGGCCTTTATTAATACAATAGACCTAGCCCACCTTACATTGAATGACCACATTCTCATATATTAAATGATTTCCACTAATAATACATAACCACATTCCCATTGGGTACCTCCCTAGGTATGCTATTGAAAAAATTAGTAAGAAATTAACTTACTGGGGAACGCAATGGTTAAATCTAGACGTAAGAGTCATTCTAATTAAAGTTGTTCTAACGGTTCTTCCTATCTATCAATGCTCAACCCTTTTAGCTCCAAAGTGTGTCTCTAATCAAATGGCCAAAAGAATCAAATCTTTCCTATGTCAAGGAGGGAAATGACTCAAGAAAAATTCCACTTGGTTAGTTGGAATCAGGTAACCAGTGACAAAAATCATGGAGGGATGGGTATTAGGGAGCCAACTCTCATGAACACAACTATGGGGGCTAAAATGCTCTGGAGTTTGATCACCGGGAAACTCACTTGGTGGAAGCAAGCAATTTGGAAAAAATACTTTAGAGGAAACAAGCTCAAAGGTGTCAATCTGCACACAAAAGTGGATTTAGCCTCTCCTATTTTCAAACTCCTCCTCGCTGCAAGGACACTAATTCGATCCAAACTAAATTGGATTCTAGGGAATAAGCATAGAATTAATCCATGGGGCGACCAAATACTGGAATTAGAGAGATGCCCTATGTTTGTGCCCCTCCTTCCTCTTCGCTCGTGGATGGAGGATTAGGGCCTCCTCTCCCTTTTCGATCTCTCTACTTGGACGGTTGATGGTTTATGGGACAATTGGAAGAACATAACTTCCCTAGCACACCTCTCAACACTTTTCAACTCCTTTTCACTCACTCTTCAAAGATGCACCCCCAGAGATCAGAAATCTAGTGATTCTTGCGAATGGGGGAACTCATTATACACTGTTAAAAAGGGATATCAATTTCTTGTTGAGGTAGAGCTTCAACATCCAAGCTCCATCTCGTGGAAAATGATCTGGCACACAAACAATATGCCAAAGATAAACCTTTTTTGTTGGCTCTTGGTAAATAAAAAAAATCCGCACCTTCGAAACCCTCCAGAGAAGAGGAATAAGTAGTCCATTGTGGTGTGTTTTCTGTCAAAATGATGAAGAAAGCATCTATCACATATTCCTTGAATGCCAATATACGAAGGAAGTTTGGAGATTTTCCTTGGGGGCACTTTCTCAGTGATTGTCTTGGCCCACCTATGTTTCCAACTTCTTCAACTGCTAGGGGAATCATTATCTCAGGAACTTCACAAGTAAATCTATCCTTAAGTGGTTATGGGTCACACTTCCCAAATATATTTGTTGGAGCACATGGTTAGCTCAGAACAAAAAATATTTAGAAGAGAAATTGTCAGTCCAAAATAGACTTTCATGAGAGCTTGTGCTCTTCTTTTAGAATATATGAGATCCAAAGTTCAATGGAAATGGACAAACATGGACACACACGAGGCCAATTGGATATCCCTCTTTCAGCTCACAAATAACCCCCATTGTGTTGTTAATTCCATAAGTAGTGTACCAAAATGGGCCTTACGATTGTTGAAGGAAGCATTCAAGGAATGACAATCTCAACAACAAGGCCGTACTCTCTTCTTTGTTGGAGCATCTCGAAGTAACCAAGGGGCGGAAGGAGTTGCGCGAGTGGGAGGGATTATCATGAATCTCGGAGGCCATGCCATAATCAACTACACTTGGGATTTATGTACTATGACTAACAATGAGGCAGAGGCTTTCACCCTTTTCAAAGGCAACAATTTGGCTCTCTCGATCAAGATTCAAATGACAACTACATGCAGATATTCTATGATGGTTATCAGGGCAATCATTGCCGAAAACATTGCCTGGGGTAATGTATATGCCAACGTCATATCAATGATCCTTTCTCTTCTTAAAAACTTTGAGGAATACTCTCTCTTTCATATAAAACGAGAGCTCAACTCAATTGTTGACCAAAAGGCTAATGAAGGGACTAACCTAAGAAAAGGGGACATTAAGATCAATGGGAGTCTTAAGCTCCTACCCATTTCATAACTGTCAATGAAGTGGATTTTAAGAATGGTTAATGGTTGGTGGCCTAGGGGATTTATTGATCTAGATTTCACTCACTTCAAAGGACATCATTTAGAGCTCGACACTCACTTCAATGCGTGTGGGTGCATTCTTCCATATCTCGTTGCAATGGATCTTCATCCAAAACATTTTTTGGGAGGTTCTTTCCACTGTCCACCTCCAAAGTGATGGTCGTTTCCTTCTACTCTCGAGCCAAATTAGATTACAACCTCTTCGCTCCGCAAGTTTATATCCTCTATTTCGCCAAACTTTGAATCAATTTATGCATGTTGTCTCTGATTCCTGAAATAATTTAGTTGATATCTGGATTAGGGCTTGACTTGGTCGTCGGGTTATTGGTTGGGCTTTGGGTAATTTCTGCAGTGAATTTTGGCTTATTGGGTTTCCTGCCAACACTTTCCATTGTGAGTTTGCTTCCGCTCTGGGCTATATCCACACCTCTCTCTAGTATTTGGAAATTGGGAATTTGTCATCCTCTCTGGTCCTATGACACGTTCAACTCCAAATTGGTAGCCATGCTCTCCATTCTGTAGGTTTATATCCCCATTTTAGCCAAACTTTGAATCTTTTCATGCTTTTGGTTTTTTATTCTGAGAACAAATCTGTTGATATTTGGCCTGGGGTTCAACCTGTTCACTGGGTTTATGGTTGGGCACTGGGTCTCCTTCTATTTCTTTTCTTTAGCGACTTCTGGTGTATTGGGTCTCCTTCTAAATCTTTCCACTTTGAGTTTGTTATCCCCTCTCTTTGGTATTTGAAAACTAGAGATTTGTCATTCTCTCTGGTTCCCGGGCACTCCAATCTAAACTTGCAAAAGTGTACCCTTGTTCCATGCGGTGTCAATTGTATTATGCAATGTTTGGGGATAACACAAATAGTCAACACATGTTCAAAAATCTCCTACAGAGGCCCATCTAGAGACCACCCTGCGTAGAGGAATTCTACTGTTAGTAAGGTTATTTCAGAGCCCCTCCCCTTCATGTGGTGTTTTAATTTCTGGTCCTGGTGGGGTATTAGCCCCACGAATTGTAGTTGGTCTTATTCCTTTAGTTCTAGGGTTGTCTCTCTCATCATGGATCCATCTTGGAGTGACATAAAGCACATCGTGCGCATGCATGAAGATATGGACGAAGGTAGTAGATTGAACTTCACTAAGGTCAACAATAAAGTAATCGATCATGATCGGATAATTATGACCCTACTTCAACGAATTTAAAGCTTAGAACAAGAGAGACAATGAAACAATGGGCTTGAGTAGACCGTGGTGACGGTCTCATAGCGTGTGGATGCTTTGGAGCAAGAATGCCAATAATTCAGAGCCTTTGTAATGCTTCAAAAGTCCAATTTAGGTTTGAACAACTAACTTAATGCAGAGCCACAATTAGGAAATCCTAAAGAGACTCAAGTATATCAAGAAATGGTTCCAATGGAAATCAAAGATAATGAACCTAGCCATGGTGAAATCTAGGAAACTCCCGACAATGAGTCTATTGTTTCAATTATGTTCTTCCATTGTATCTTTTTGCTTGGTCAATTTGTCAAAGTATATAGGAGCAAGACTGCTCGAACGTATAAGGTGCTCTTTAGTCTTTTTGATGCTAGAACAATAGCAGAGGCCTTAAACATAATTGAGCCAAATTTTGTATCAATTTTGATTATTGTTTTGCTTTGATGTGACACCCTTTATATATAACATCTCTTCAGGCTCCTAAAACAGAAACTCCCCCAAACTAAGGGAAACTCGAAAACCACAACCCACCCAACCATCCATTACTATGATCATCTTATGAATTGGGCTTGAAAAATTCAAAAGCTCTCCATCTCGAGAATTCAATAATCATAGCTTAGCCAAATACATAACCTCCTTATTTATAAGACGAAAAAACTCCACTAACACACCTAAATAAATAACTCCCCCAAGCCAAGGGATCCATCTCCATAGTTTAATAATCATAGCTTAGCAAAATATAAACCTTTTTATTTATAAGACAAAAAAACTCCATTATTGCACCTAGTTAAAAACCTCCCCCAAACTAAGGGAAACTCGTAAACCACAACGCACCCAACCATCCATTACTTTGATTATCTTATGAATCAGGCCGAAAAAATTCAAAAACTCTCCATCTTTATATTTCAATAATCATAACTTAGCCAAATACAAAACCTCCTTATTTATAAGATCAAAAAACTCCATTTACACACCTAATTAAAAATACTCCCCCAAACAAACAACTTAAGAATAAGCATTACTTTAATTTACAAAATCCTAATTATAATTACAACATAACATAATATAAAGAATAAGCATTACTTTAATCTACAAAATCCTAATTATAATTAGGACATAACATAATATAGCAGTAAAAAAAAGGTAAAACACAACCCACCCCCACCATCTATTACTATTATTATCTTTCAAATTGCGCTAGAAAAAATCAAAGCTCTCCCACTCGAAAATCCAATAATCATAACTTAGCCAAATACAAAACCTAAGACAAAAAATACTCCATTAAAAAACACCCCCAAACTAAAACCAAAGTAAACTCGTAAACCACATCTCAAGGATTCAATGGTCAACCTGATATACGTGCTCAAGTCATCGTAAACCTTCCATGATAAAACCACTGATATTCGCACAACTGAAGAGAGACGGAGAAACCCTCTGAAAACCCTGTTTTCCGTAACAATGGCTGCGACCATTCGGCTGTTTACATTATCAGTATTATTTCTGTTCCCCATTTTTTCACTTGGGTTTTCTCCGGAGAGTCCAACGGATCGGCACATTCTCGTGCTCGTGGACGACCTAGCCATCAAGTCATCTCATTCAATTTTCTTCAAAACACTCACAGATCGCGGTTTCGATCTCGATTTCAAACTCGCACATGATCCCAAGCTCGCACTGCAGAGATACGGCCAGTACTTGTATGATGGCCTCATTCTCTTTGCCCCCTCTGTTGACCGTAAGTTATGCCATTCACTCTTTAATCATTCATTAGTGCCCATCTAGTTTTTTTTGATCTTGATTACTGCCCATCTAGGGTTTAAGTTTTATATTCTTAGGGTTATGTTTTTTTGCAAGCATTTGCAGATCTGGGGGGATCATTGGATTTGTCTGCAATTTTGGACTTTGTTGATTCCGGCCATGATTTGATTCTTGCTGCTGATACGACCACCTCTGATCTCATTCGTGATATCGCTGCTGACTGCGGGGTTGATTTTGATGAAGTGAGTAAATGAAATTTGTCCCTAAAAACATTGTTTAAGTTGGTTCGGATAATTCATGGTAGTGACTTAAGGACAAAATATTAGTGAGCTTTAATAGATACACCTCGGTCATGGCATCCTTGTCGAAGATAAACGTCGCTTTGTTAACAGAGGATCATTTACAAGAGAATAAAATGCAAATTTAGTGGGTTTGATTAATTCTTAGTGGTAGTGTTTGCAATAAGTGGTTCTGGGTTCAAATACGCTTGGCTTAGCAAAGATGGTTCTGTTTCTATCTTGATCTGCTGTATTATTCGGCTGGCTTAGTCTGATGGTTATTTTATCATTTTGGGTTGGATGCAATTCAGGACCTGGGTGCTTTGGTTATTGATCACACCAGCTATGCTGTTTCGAAAACTGACAGTGATCATACTTTGATTGTGAGCGACGATGCAATCAATTCCAAAGTTATTTTGGGCGGGAAAAAGCTTGAGGTGAGTACTGCAGTTCGTAGCGTTTTTGGGGCTTAAACCAGTTTAGAATGACAAAAATGCTTTCTAGTGCCAGAATTGTTTGAGATGAGTTTGACTGTTTGATGATATTGAAATGGCATTTATGAAAAGTAAAGGTTTTTTATAGTTGTGTTTATATTGAGATCAGAATTCTCATGCACCATTACCTGAATTGAACCTTTAGCACAATAACAATTAAGTCTTACCAGTCATTCTACTTTTAAGACTGTCCGTATTAACTTATATATGTTCAGATGATTTTTCTGAACTCGCCTACTTGACTTAAATTTAAAGCCGGTTAGATTTTGAGTAGTAATTTATTGGCTGTATGAAAATGATCTTATTTCAGCCAAGATTTTGGCATTGATGTATCATGCACTCTTTTCTTCTCATCAATGCAAAAACAATTGTGTTCATAAACGTTTTTGCAGCATCACTTTGGAGATGTTAGCATCAGTGTGCTTTGAAAATGTGTTTGAAACAAGTACAAGCTTCAGGTATGAAGTTAAGAAAATAGCAGAGGAGAAATTATATGACATTTTGTTCTGATACACAAATTCCTCTGCCAGAAGCAAAGCTTGTGGAGTGGAATTATGAAATCATGATGTCTGCAAGATAGTTTACATGGTGAATTTGGAGAGTTTGGAAAGCCGTAGTGACAATATTAACATATTTGTATTACTTAGTGACAATATGGCCAATTAGCCCAGGAAAGGCAGGTTCATAATACATATTGGTTGATGATCTTTGTATGTTAGAAAACTGGTTTCAATTGATGAATCAAAAAGTTAAAACCCTCTTTTAAGTTGCTGCTTCTGTGGTCCGAATATAGGATCTGTGGAGCGATGGTTCTGGAACAACAACTATTGGTAAGAACAATCATCAGTTGAATTTTAGCATCCCAGGCAATGTTGCATGGGTGCTAGGTGTGGATGTGGTTACAAGAGTAGGTGCAGCAAGTGAGAGCTTCTTAAATGATGGGAGTGGTTGTACAGCCGTTTTCCTTTGTGAAGGAGAGGTTGTTCTGACATAGGTGTGAAAGGTGTGGGTGCAGCTGATGGGCGCACAGAGGAACCCATGCTAGACTTGTCCCAAGGAAAAGAAAGTCCACAAAACGTTTCTCATGCTAATATGATCCTTCAAGTTGTTTGATATCCTCATCATCTGATGATGGGAACAAAACCTTGCCATGCCAGAATTCCATTAACCTACTAGTGTAGGATTCAGTTTACAACTCAATGGTATCTCTACTAAAAACCCATGGTGTTACAAAGGTGGTATTTTGTACACTTTGACTATAATTATGAGATTTATGACCTCTCTTTGTTTATAAAATCTAGGTACACTAAATTACCATTGGTCTGGTCCAAAATGTTGATTCAAAATGGATGTGGTTTTTCTGAAAGAACCTTCATACAATACCATTGTATACATCATGTCAAGTCAAACCAACTATTATTTGGGTGCATGTCATTGATAACATGAATACAGATCATGAAGAACAATGCTGCTAAGATTAATCTAAACTATGTCCAAACTTCTTATTTGTATCAAATATATTTAGTTCATGTTATGATCCTTAGCCCAAGAGATTGAATCACAAAAGAGATATCAAAGATGCTCAAGACTTCATTTAATATCAAAACCCTTAAGGTAGGGAAACACCTTACAATTGATTCTTTTATGGAAGGAATCCACTCTTGTTCACCTGCTTCTTAAGGTTGGGAGACCTCTCAATGAGCTAGTCTCCAAATACAATATTCTTCCACACCTCTCATAAGGAGGATTCCATCCTTATTTATAGCTAACAAGAGAATCCTAATCATAACAACCTCTTTACTACCTAGTGTACCTTCTTTAATGAGGCCACGTTACATTTATTCCATACCAACAACCATAGTGAGCCTTCTTTAATAATAAAAACACAGTGGGCTTAATCCACCTTACATTGAATGGCCTCCACTATTATTACTCTAATGGGCCTGTCAGTCCCCATTACACCCCCAGGGAGGATCCCAACACTTCGCCCCCCTTAGAAAAACGTTGCTCCCAACACTTATTAAAGGCATTGCCCTCCACACTTATTATGAGGAGGTACAACCATAAACCAGGGTCCCATGTACAAGTGCTAGCCACCACATTGAAGTGGTCCAAGAAGCTCCACCATAAACCTGGGTTTCATGTACGAGTGCTCACCACAATGCTGAAGTAGCCAGTGTCCCATGTGTAAAGTACTAACTGCAATACTGAAGTAATCCAAAGAGCTCATCCACAAACTTGGGTCCCATGTCCAAGTGCTTGTGTTGACTCTCCATGGAAAATACCTCAGCTCAACACTTGGTTGAGAATGGTGTTCCAAATGCCTAACATTGTCATGTGGATCCAAATATATAGATCTAGACATATTAAAAAAATCGTCCACATAACCGCCAAAGGTTGGATGGGGATTTGGAAAGAATACTACTGTTGGAGAATATGCAAGATGAAAATTGGTAGTCATATCCTTCTCCCCATTGGTCTCCATGTTGTTCTCTACATAAGGTGGAGTAGAGTCATCAAATAGGAGAAGTAGTTGTCATCCCAGAAATGACAACTATCCATGTACCAACCATCACAATCATCTTGTAAATCATACTAGGCATATTGTTCTTGGTTATACTCTTCATAGATTGCAGTGGGCACTAATAATATTGGCCTCCTTAATTGCGCAGAATGTCTCCTTCATATCTTGTTGATATCGAGTGATTAGATTCTTGATATCTTTTTGATGTCAGTCAATAGAATGGAACAATTCCATAAGATGATCCTCACATTTCTTTGCTATTTTTTAGTTCAGTTAGGTGTTTGATGTGGCAAATTGGCAAGGGATGTAGTGTATTTTTTTTCGAGGGAACACCTTTTGGGGAAACCCATCGGGTATTTCCCCTCATTTCGAGGATGGTACCCAGGGTAAACCAGATTTTGAAGAAAGCCAAGGCTTTTTCGATAGCGTGCTCATTTAAGGGCCAAACATGTCACTTGTGGGAATTGAACCTGGGTGGGGGGGAAGCACCCCTCAATACAAACCACTCGGGCTAAACCCAATTGACAAGGGATGTAGTGTATTGAATATAGATTGCAAGCATAACATATAATACATCAAATCAAACCCTTGAAAATCCTTTGTCCAATGGTGTTGGTTTGGTTGCAATTTGAGCACCTTGTTAAACTGCAGTCTGTGTGAATGGGTGTTTTTTTGAGATGAACTTAGATCTACAATTGGTTTCTTCAAATTCTACTTACAAAGCTACATGAATTGATTCGAGTGTTGTGGCCTTCTTTTTCCCTTTGGAACAAGGCTGTTGGGAGCGCGGAGCGGGAGCGGGAAGCGGGAGCGGGAGCGGGAGCGGGAAGCGCATATTTTCAAAAATCGCCGGGAGCGAAGCGTTTTCGGGAGCGTTTTTTATATAATACATAAAAAATATATATTTTGA
>ML777892.1:506395-535914 GCA_009831015.1 Picea engelmannii | reverse complement strand
TACTGTTGTTTCTATAGAACTGTTATCACTGAACCTAGTCTACAGATCTACTGTTGTTTCTGAGTTTATATTGGTATTTGAATGAGCCTTGTCTAAACTGCTGTTACTATTTCTTCTAGATCTGCTCTTATGTTTTAAGATCTGAGATCTCTTGTTTGTAATCTATGTTTGTCTGCCTCTATTATCATTGTCTATTATAGATCTGTCTCTATAAGCTGTTTGTGCTTTAGATCTAAGTAGTTTTGCTTTGAAAATTAAAAAGTGACTGCTGTTTTCAACTTACCCTAAAAATCTAACAGACAATTTAGATACTTAGTAATTTGTCTGAATTGAATTCCATATTCAATAATGTTAAATGTTTGTTCCCAACAAGAGTGAAATTTACACTCTACTTAACACTTCAATCTCCTCATTTGTAGATTGTCATTTTTGTAGTTGTGAACTGATTCCTAACCCCTAAATGTGTGAGCCTATCTCTATGATATAATAGATATTCAAGGACTGAGTCTTGGTCATGCAAAGTAAGGATCTAACGAGCAGGTGTATACAATCATACTTCTTCAATGTAGCATATGTTGTAAAGTGCATGTTCACAATGTAATTTTCAAGTCAATTTTGATGCTTGCTCTGCTGCATCTGGAAGGTACCTTGGGACATCATAGAGTTTGTTGTACGACTGACACTTCATCAGTAAGGACATCATAGAGTTTGTTGTACGACTGACACTTCATCAGTATTATGCAGTTGAGAGGTCCTTTGTTCCACAAATCCTCCTTCCAACCTAGTAGAAATTTCGCATTTAGTCCCTATGTAATTCAGTACTAATCAGAAACGTATGGGTGGTAGAACCTATACACATTCATAGTGGAAACAATTACAAATTGTTAACTACCAGTTTTAACCACATGGTTACGACTTATCAGACAACCATTATGATCATTCGTGAAGACAATGCATTCTTTACTGAATGAACCGTTGTAGGGCATTTTAGTCACGGCACATGATGAAACATTATTCATGCAATAAATCAAGATCAAGAAACAAGATGGTCTAGGACTCAAGTGGTGTCAAGGCATTTGGAAGTCTCACTTGTTTATGACTGGAGTACTCGGTTGGTTAGTGCCTCGTGACAGTTTAGCAGTAAAGGATCGACCACATTGTATGCGCCTACAAATGGATGTTGTGTGGTTTGTTAAAAAACTGAAACACTCAATTATGTAACAGGAATTGCAAGGTTGCCAAAATGTTCGATACCTGGATTGCTGCTGAGTACAACAATCAGTCTCTCCTACATTGGAAAGTGGTCAAATTTTGGGACAAATGGATGATCCAGTATGTAGGTAAGAGTATGTGAGAGACATGATTTGATTGACAGGCATCTCTTTCTTAAGGGAGTGATGCTTTTAAGCTAGTTTTTGTCAGACAAGTACTTCACTCAACTTGGAAGAAATATCTGCATTTATATCAGATTTGGCTATCCAGATTTCGGTCAGGATTGACATTTTTAGGAAAGATGTAGATACTGTTTAAGTTGGAGCCAAAGCAAATATGGTAGTTCTCCTTACTTATGCAGGCAAAGGGATATTGTGTGACCGCCCTTTGACTCCTGGAAGTGACTCTCTTTCTCTCTTGGATGTGACGTTCCTGATGTACATGTATATTGTTTTGTAACGTAATGTATGCCAAATTTTCAAAAAAAGCCACATAATCACAATTGTACCATTTATAAATGCTACATAACCATTTGCATGTTCACAACCTTAATTAGGACATCGAAATTAGACTAATGAGTGAACTGTACTAGTAAGGAAATGAATGGGCAAAATGACCAAGTAATTACTACTGTCTGATTGGATGATGGTGAACAAAAAGGGGAAATACTACCAAGGACTGGACAACAAGGAATGAAAGTACATAGTAGTTTAGCAAACTGACAACTGAATGAACAAGTTTTAGTATTCTTGTGTCATAGCTTGATGACTGAAATTGACTGTGGACTTCCTTTCACAGGCATGTATTTTAAGTTTAATTATTATTTGTATATGGTCCTATTGGACCTTACAAAAACATGTTGGGAATAAGGATCAGGCATATGGTGGTTATCATCAGTTGATGACAGGGATCTCGTGAATATTGGTTTTAGTTTTGGCTTTTACAACTAGTATATTTAAATTTTATACCTTTACCTCTAGGAAATGATGAGGTGGAGTGTTAAATGCATGCTATGATATTGTTTCCTAGGATAATGCCATGGTATGGTCAGATTCCAGTGATCATGGATGTGTTAACTGGATTTGCTGATTTATCTCTTGTTCCATGATTCATAATGGAAGTGCATAAGATTGATGCATCTGTTGCCGAAATGTTCTGAAGAATATGTATGATGCTGAGTTGCAGGCCATCTTGAAAAATAATTAATTGCAATACTGGGACTTCAACAATTTAGACATTTTTAGGGCAACCATAGATAAAGCATAATAGAGATCCACTTGAGGACTCATGATGGAATTGGCTGGTTCCTTTGTTGGTTCTATGCATCTCTCCCCATAAGTATGTTTGTATCCATAGCAATGCATGATCTTTTTCTTTTTACTTGATTCCCTTTATTTGGTTAGGAAGACAATATGGTTGTAATAAGTGGAGTATTGGATCAATACACCCAAGTTTGAATGCAAGCCAAATAGATTCTTCTTTGTAGAAAGTACATGTGAATTGTGACAATGGTATTTTGGTACTCTGGAGTCTGGACTATAGTCATAGCTGCTTGTTCATACAGGAAGGCTCTTCTCCTTCTATGTGGACTATTTGGAGAATTCACCATCCCAATTTCTTGATATTGTCCAACACATGTAGCTTGTATATGGAATGCAATATAGAGGAAATGGTGAGTGTAAAGTAGTGACAAGGGAGTTATAAATTATGGTAAGAAAATAATGCCTCATTGAAGGCAACAAACTTTCCTAGTAGGAGAGATTTTTTTTTTAAAGTAATGTATATGGATAAAAAATTGGCCGCGTCTTTATTTGTACAACCTTATTGTATTCCAGAAGCATCTAATACTAGAAGGTGAGAAGCAGAGGAAGAAATATGAGAGACTCAAATATCCATAATAATAAGGTCTTCTTGATCCAAAACTTGCAAGTATAAGTTCTTATAAACTGGCCTAGCAATAAGAGGCATCGAGAGAACATAACTTAACTAGATAATAAAAGAGACATTATCGGCCATTAAAATCACCTCGCTGATTGCTTTTGTTTGCCTCGAACATTGTCCAACATGCCATGATGCATAGAGTCTTTTGGAAACATCTCTTGCAGGGGTAGTTTGACATGGCTTGCAATTTGAATGGGTGGGTACTCCATAGTGGAGAGGGCTACAACCAACTCAGTGAATTTCATTTGGAGAATTGAAAGGGTACTTCGAGACTATTGCTTCCAGTCCCTCAAAGCTAGTGTATGCTTTGTTGATTCCACGTGGAGGTTGTCTTTGGCCTTGTTAGTTCCCAAGAGTTTAGATTTGATCTGGGTGCTCTAAGTTTCTTTCAAAATCAATGGATAGGTTAGCTTTAAGACCTATAATTTCCTTGTAACAACTTTTCATGCATTCACTAACTTAATGCACATCCCCTACTGGGGAGGCAACAATCATAGTGTTCCATAATGAGAGACTAGGGCATGAGGACCCCACACCTTGTAAAATTTTTCGAATGGCAAAGAAGAGAGATTGCTTTGAGAAATTTCTGGGATGAGAAGAGAGGAATGGAAATACCAGAGAAAAATTTCTTGGTGAGAGTTCAAATGAGGGCTCGGTTTATTGGAATTAATCACAATCCTTCTCAAGTTGAATGAAAAGATTGAGTGACAAGATTGCATGCCATTCTTGTTCGAATCCCCATGCATTGGTGGGAATGATGAGAGTACCAGACTTTGAATCTTTGAGGAGGAAATTAATGGGAGAGCTCTTCGAGACAAGAGTTGACATCAGGTGTAAGATCACAAATACCTAACCAAACAAATGTAAGATGAGTGACATTTAGGGGGAAGGGACCTAGGCCTTGAGCTCCCCTCTTCCACAAAATTATAGTCGTCATGGGATTGGAACCTCCAGTGACCTTTCCCTTTCCTTCATTTGAACCCACAACCAACTTTCGGGTTCTAGCATCCCTTTATTGGCCATTTCATTAATTTTTGAAGTTGAGATGCCTCTTGACTTGAAAGGTGGGAGGCATTGTGAAATTCTTTTAATAGTAGGACCATTCTTTGGAAGATGTGAACTACACCTAGAGAGGAAGGAGTTTTTTTTGGAATAGAGCTTGGGAAATAATGGTAAAGTCTCCTATAATTACAATGTTTCCATGAGTTTTCTCCTTAAGAAGCTTAATCCCTTGGTATGCAATGAAGGGTCTGGTTTCCTTATTTGTAGCGAGTCTAATTCCATATGGATAGCGATCATAATGTTCCCTCCCGCACCTGCCACCTCTTATAGGAGGAGAGATGCTATAGCCTATAATTTGCATCATTTGCCTCATCATTGCATCTACTAAGTACATACACTTGGAAGTAAGTACATGCATGTATTTGCTTATCTTGAGATTCATTAACTAAGGCTTGAATCCAAATTATATATTTGGGCACAAAGGACCTTGGTTCATTGAGGTAAAAATGAGACTTCAAAAGGATAGGAAGGCACCCCTCCCATGTACACGACAGTTGGGCCCCATTGGAGGGGGATGTATTTATAATAACTCCATGTTGGGAGGGTCTATAATTGCAATTTGCTTGTTGGCTGGGGCCTGGAAGGATATAGAGGACAAGGAGGTAGTATAACTATTTATACCTTGATTTCTATTTTTATCACCATTAATCATATTGTCATATTTTCTTGTACCTGGCATAGCATTTTTAGCATGTTTATGGAGTCTGTTGGCACTTATTATATAGAGTGCCCTTCTTTTTCAAGGCTGTGTCACAGTTGTAATATATATTCAGTTTTGGCATGTGTGCAATTATGATTATGTCCCTGAAAGTTTAGTGTGGCCCTGATAATTTGTTGCAGCTTTGAAAGTTTTCTGTGGCCCTGCTCTAGAACTGAAAGTTTTCTGTGGCTGTACATGCAATCATGATGACTGACCTAAATCTATGATGGCCAACCTGCATTTTTTATGGTGGGCTATCAAGTACTCCTATGATTGCGGCATTTATGATGGTTTGCTTAGTGAAAGAATGATACAGAGATTTGGACCAAAAATAAATTAAGTCTTTGACTAAGGGTAATTTGCATTGCAATATTTTCATTCCCATTTGTGGGGACTGTTATAGGCCATGTTTTTGATTGTCTTGTTGAACAAACATATTTCTTTTGTCTGCAATATCTTGATCCTATAGAAGCAATAGCATGTTTGGTTATTCCTTCCCTTTTTATATATTGTTGCCTTTCCTAGTTATAAAGTAAAGATACTTCAGTCATTACAGTTTTATTATATAACCTAATTTTAGTACCACATGCATAATTTTCTTGCAGGCAAGAAATAATGCCCGGGTTCTTATTTCTGGCTCCCTTGATTTATTTAGTAACAAGTATGTATTGTGTTTTATGACTTAGTTTGGATGCTCATGATTTTATTCTGCTTTAGTCAGATTGGGATTTGATACATGATACTGATATGTTTAGTTTTCACAGGTTTTTCAAATCCCCAGTTAAAAGGTTTGGCAGTTCAGTTGAGTAAGTATTTTGGTTTCTTCATTCCACTATTTTATTCATGTGTTTTATTAGATTTGTTGTGGTGTCTGTAACTAGAATTCATTAATAACAAATTTACATTTATGTTTATCAATATAGCTTTTGTTTTTCTTTTTTTTCCTTTTCATCTCTTCTCAACTGATGTACGATGGAATGTGTTGTGACATGTGTCAAGATAGATTTTATTCATTTAATTCATTGTAAGTCGTTGCAATTATCTTTAGATGCTTTGTAGGAGTTATTTAAACTTTATGCAGTGCTAGGATGCATTTAGAAAGAGAAGGTTGTTAAAAACAGTGAAAATGAAAGAGAAGGGGCCTTGTTTTTAAAGTGTGTATTAGGTATGGAGGGTGCAATGTGCCTGATGCAAATGCACTTCGAATTCACATGGGATTTGTATCAAGGGGGGCAAGGGTTTAGGGTGTTGTAGCTGAGAACCAGGTCTTACCAAAGATTTCTACAAGGAATTAGAGGTCATTAAGCATTTTGAGCTTAAATGATATTATCCAGACTCCAGAGTGCACTCAACTGAATATTTGAGCACCACCCTAAAAGTTGTTTGCTATGGTGAATGGCTCAACCTGAATATGCATGCAATTACAGCTGAACATTGAAAATTGGCAGTGCATATATATCGCCCCATATCATAGTCATGCCATTATGTTGTATCCAGTGCTTTAAAAACTGGCTGAACTGGAACTGGTCAGTTTGACCCTCATGTCTGACAGATCAACCCTTGAACTGGTTTGGTGACCGGTTCTGTACTGAACAGGTTGGTTTGGTATGGAACTGGTTAGATTGGCCGGTTCAACCAGTTCTGATCTGAACTGGCCTGGGCCCTGTTAAGGCTAAATCTGACACCCTAGGCTTTAGGTCGGTTGTAGATTGAGGGAATCAAACTAGGCTTAATTTAGGGATGGATCCTACGGTCACAATTGATGTAATCCCTCTCGTTTTGGGCTGGTGCGTGCCAACCACAGGGAGGGTACCCTAGGGCATGCTGCTTGATTGGTGAGATTTGACCTGCAGAACACAAATCAAACAAGCACAATATGGTTTTGGGATGAGGGTTAGATAACCTCACCCAAAACTTGCATAAAAATTGATTTTAGATGAATTTTGGTGGAAAACCCTAAGCAGAGCGAACCATTAGAATGCAAAAAGACAGTAAATTAAGAAGGAAGAGCGCTTCAAAGGTGCCAAATCGACCCCCAGTGAAGGATGAGCTTCAAACACCTGCAATTAGTTAGAAATCCAATGCAACAACAAGAATCTAGGCCAAAATCAACACATAAGACTCTTTATTCATGTCAAATCAGAGGAATGGCTCCATCACAGAGAAAAGCTAAGAACTGTTACAATGATTTCCAAGAAACTGAGAATCCGACGCTAGAATGAGAGATAGAATAGAATGAGAGAGTAGTAATGCTCTTGCAATAGAGTGATCAACCTGTCAACTGTGGAAGAGTGCTGCATATATAGCTAAATGCATGAAGAATTCGCCTTGATGTTTCCAAACTGGACAAAAAGCTAGCCAATATTTTTTGCCCAAGTGTCAATCTGTCCACCTGCCATGTGTCACTGCATGAATGCCTGCTAAAACTGGCCGAGCGAACCTTTCCCAAGCCATCTGGTCAAATCTGGGGGTTATCTGGAGAAGAATGGAGGTCAAATGGGTCAAAACTGGTTAGGTATGAGGAAGTTATGGCCAAAAAGGTAGTAAGGGCGAACCTCATGGACAGAAATAGGTTGCCTAGGTTAAGGGAATGAGGGAAAGTTAGGTCGCATGAGTGAAAGAGGGGAAGGAAAAGGGAAAAAGGAAAAAGTGGAAAGCTAAAAGCAAAAGCTAAAGCAGGAAAAGGGGAAAGTTGGCAAAGGGAAAAAGATAAAAGCAGACAACTCGCACAGTTTGACTTTTGACTTGCTTTAATACGCTTTATGACTTTGGGAAATTTCTTTGCTTTGTTCAGTTTTTATTTAGCAAGTGTTGGCTGACTTAGTGGGCCCAGTTTTAGGGGGAAAAGGGCCCAGATTTAAGTGTGTGGGCCCCACATGGGTCACTACCTCCTCCTGCCACATCATCACCTGTGCCACCTCATCCCCAAAAAGCAAAGTTGTCCAAATACCATCAAGTTTATACTCATTGGATGCAGAATTGGACAAGGAGTAAGATTATGATGTCAAATAAATGATGTGAGGGGTCAATAAGATCCACATGGGCAAGAAGTGTCCCATAATGCCGCAAATCTCTCATACTCAAACCTGGAACTGAAACCTCATCCTGTAATAACTCAGAAATCACTGAAACAAGCTCTGAACTCGACTCATGTAAGAAACCATCCTCTAACTGACCAGAACAAAAATCAATGTGCCTGGAAAACCTCTGAATGATGGTCCTGTGCTATCAGGAATAACCTCTGACTGCCAGCCTGAAAGGATAGACTGGCCCTTTGACCATCCAAATCTCAAGGGTGAGATTTTGGGGTCAACAGGCCCACACATGGCTAAATAGTAAAAACGAAAAAAAAAAAACAATTCAGCAGCTAAAAAACCTAACCCACCTAAACCCTAAAATAGTCTTATATAAGGATGTCCCCATACTCTATTACCCTCACATCTCTCTCATTGATCCTTTGTGGGCATATGGCGTTTGTGGAGCTTTGGCGATTCAGAGTGAGCATCAAGCTAATTTGGCATTGATTGTGGAATGCTTATGGTGGATTGCCATTTTGCTATATTCACCCTTACATGATATATACTTGAGAAAACATTACATATCTGGTGTCTAATCATTTGGATTTACATTGACGTAAATGAATATGTATTTTTTTAATTAAGGTTTTCACATTTGATGTATTTTTTAGTAAACAAGTTCAGAAATTTTTGGTTCCAGTCTGGTCAGATTCTTGGTCGGTTTCAAGTCTGGTTTCCATATTTGGGTAAGCATTTTTGTTTTCTCTCCTTATTTATATTAGTAAAGGGCAATTGCATGCTTACTAGGAGTCAATTATAACCTATCATTGGTCATTATTTTCCACATAGGTTTATTCCCATTGGCATTAGTTTTCTAGCTCTTTAGGTCATTGTCCAGATTTTATGATATAGAAATGGAGGATCTTGTGAACTCTTGTACAAGGATGAATGTCTTTTATATCAGTGAACAAATAAATTCATGAAGAATCCAAGGCAGTTCCGGTAGAAGTTTTGTTGGAGGATAAACAGAAAATTTACAGGGTGCTGACATATATTTTAATTATTACAATTGCTCGGGCAACTACTTTTAGGATTTCCTGAAGTTGCAGAAGGATTTCAAAATCTCCTTTAGAAACTCGTAGAGTAGCTGGATAAGTAGAGGCTGAAGATAGAAGATATTGAAGCGGATGGAATGGAAAGAGTGCAGTGTCAAGGCATTCAGGGAGGAGTGAAGATCCTCAAACCATTGTGTAGTAGGGGAAATAAAGTGGATTGACTGTAGGAAGTTAGCGTATTTAGTGACCTTTGTGGAAGTTTTTGATCAATGGTTAGGGAGTGGGGGCTTGTTGCAGGGAGTTTATGCTTGGATAATGTTTTCGTGATAGGTCGCTATGGTTCAGTATAAATGCCCTTTTAAGAGCTGATGTACATACTACATAGTAATACAATTCCTTATTTCCCCAAAGAAATGATGGTTAGTTGATTTGTTGACATTGATTGCCATTTTAATTGGATGCATTGACAGACATGACATACTAGTGTTAATTGTTTTTTCGAAGTGCACACATGTAAGATGAAAGCAAATAAATTTTATACTAACCTCTATTAGTATTGTATTACATAGAAGTACATATTTATGGTACATAATTTGTTCCAAAACGGGATAGCTGGAGATGAGAGTTATCTTCTAGACAAAGTAGGGCAACCGAATTTGGTTTGACCCCCTCTAAAACTGTCACTCAACCCTACTTCTAAATTTTGCAGAGTAGGGTGCCCAACTAAATATGGGCATTAACAACCCCCTTTATGACCTTTTTATTATCTTTTACAACAAGCATCCCTGTAATGTTGTTAAACTCCACTGTACTCAATGCTTTGTGAAGATGTTTGCAAGTTGATTTTCAGTTCTGAGTACAGAACTTTGACTTCTTTGTTTTACATTGGCTTTCTAATGAAGTGGTCATGGATCTCAATGTGCTTGGTCCACACATGAAACATGTTTTTTTGGTTGTATTACGAGATGAATCACATTGTCAGAATCGATATTTGTGGCTTGATCTCGATGAAGGTCCATGTCACCTAGAACCCTCCTAAGCCATATTGCTTTACATGTTGCATTTACTCTTGCCTTGTATTATGGTTTTAGTGGAAGACAATGTAATAGTTGGGTGCTTATTAACTCACTAATCACTTGTGATCTCTTGCTGAATGGGTAACCATTGGTGGATTTTCCCTCATATTTGCAACCCTTTGAATCTGAATTTGTGTTTCCAATCAATTTGAATTTTGAAGTCATTGGTGGATTCTCTTAGCTACTTCAAGTGAACCTCTTTGGGACTTTCCTGAACTGTGAGACAATTCCAACCGTGTAACTCATAGATGATTTTAGGGGCTAAATTTCACCAATGGGCTAATTTTCCATGGTTTTTCCCAAAAAAAGATTCGCCAATTTCCATTTTTTTTAAAAACGATTTACCCAAATTCCATAGAATAAAATTATTTTACCTTAATCGCCAAAATTTTATAGAAACTATATAAAATCCTTAGAAATTTGAATATTTTTACAAAACTATCGCCAAACATTTTACATTTTGCATATTAAGGAATAGTAAGATTAGCCCAGGTTTCTACATTTTAATATAAATTTCCATCCTTAAAATTGCAAGGTTCACCATAATGAATACCTTTCTTTTGTGCAAAATCTTTTGCCACTGACCTTCTTGTGTCCTCTGTGTCTTGTGTCACGCGACTTTGCCAAAAACTGTTTTGCCCCCTATAAAATTGTCGCTCACTTCTAGATTTAACTTTACTTTTACTTTTAGCAGAGTAGAGTGCCAAACTAAAAATGACCACTACATCTTTGACATTAATCCCCAACTCAATGCCAATGCTGATAACCATTCAACATTTTTTATTGTCCAACAATAGATGGAAAGGCATCCTTGGGAGCTTGAAGACCTGAAGATTTCCTATAAGTAAACTTAATTCTGTATGTTTTGTTTGTGATGTGCATAAATTTGTGCTTGATGCTTGGGGATAGAGATTGCTGGAATCTGATTGATTGCAAGGGGAAAATTCTGACGCTCATAAACTAAGGACATGCTTAGAATTTTGACAGTTTTCTCAGAAATTTAAGCAGAGACAGAACTGCAATATGATTGATTGTGCTAGTCTGGTAAGTTTGTCATAGAATTTATGTATGACAAAACAAGCTATCTGTTTCAGAAGATCAGAGAGCAGTGTGTATGAGTAAAGCAGTTTATGTGTTTTCCTGGCTTAGTGTTATTGATTGATGTAGATGGTAGTACACAAACCAATGTATCAATGCAAGTTTCTGCTGGAAATAGTAACAGCTGTAAATGCTGTGACTCCAACCCGCTCAGCAAGCTAGGTGAAATGACCTAACTTAGAAGCCTCTTAAAACCATGCTTTTGGAATCTCCAAATGGACACTAGCTACCTACTTCGATCTTTCTGCCTCAGTGCATGGTTGCCCATTATTTGGAAATATGAACTCAACCTTGTCCTTGTAGATAATTGATATACCATGTCTTGCCAGAGCTGTTCAATTTCAATATTACGAATGATAGACTTGTGTCTTTATGACAGTTAAAACATAAATGCATTATAATGTTTGAATTTTAGCAGCATATCCTACTGTAATAATTAATTCCATAATTGTTTCTGGGTGGTCTAAGCATTAGGTGTATTTTCCTAAAAAATGATCAGTTTGCAGTCTACTGGGTATTTAGAATTTTAGCTTTCTGTCATGTAAAGTTTGATTTTTCAGTTTTATGTATACAGGCATGCAAAAAGTGGCAATGAGCAGTTTGTGTCTGAATTAAGCAAGTGGGTTTTCCATGAAAGGGGTCATCTTAAGGTGGGTTGACAGGTTTACTATTTGAAATTTAGCAGTGTTGTTTGACAAGACAAACAATACAGATATTCTTTTGGCCTTCAATTTAGAGCTATCACTCAGATAATCTTATATTTGGAATTTCAACTGCAGGCTGTAAATGTTCAGCATCATAAAGTTGGTGAGACTTTTGAACCTGCTATGTATCGAATCACTGATAACCTGGTTGGTATAAAAGCTTGTATGCAAATATATACTTTAATTTATGCCAAGTTTCAATCCTTTGAACATATTACTCTTGAGAGTTAATGTTTAAGCCCCTAACTTGTTGGATTAGAATTTGAAAGGTTTTACATCCTTGTGCAGGAATACTCTGTTGAAATTTATGAATGGACTGGAAAGGATTGGAAGCCTTACATTGCAGATGACGTACAAGTGCAGTTTTATATGATGAGTCCTTATGTTCTGAAGACATTGTCACATGACAATAAAGTATGGATTAAGTATAGGCTATATCTAGGGGTAGTACATATAATTATAGAATAGATAGACAAATTTCATTACAGCCAGGAAATTCCTTCATGTTGCTGCAACGCTTGTGAGATTGGTAGTTGTTGATTTTAGGCAATGTTTTGGAACAACCTTCTGATCGTGTTAAATCTTTATTTTGTCAGGGATTATATTCTGTTTCTTTCCAAGTTCCTGATGTTTACGGTGTTTTCCAATTTAAAATTGAGTATCAAAGGGTTGGTTATACAAGTCTCTCTCTGAGCAAGCAGGTATTGTCATAGCTAGAATTTCAATGGTGCAAATAAGAAAAATGAGAATCAGAATTACAAATGATATTTTTAAGGAGCATCTCTGTAAGTTGTGAAAATGTTTAGCAATATCTCTGTGTTTCTTACCCACAACCATAGATAAAGTGCTAGATCAGCACTATCAAGTCTCTTTCTGCCTTTCTGTGTGGATTCAAAAAAGCAGACAAAGACATAAAAAGGATATTTATAGCCTTATCATGATCACATACCATGATACCCTTAGAACAACTCACCTACTACTGGCTACAAATCAGCTTCTCCTTTCTAGAATGTATGACAAATTGAAGTGGTCAAAGTGGTTAAATCCACAGGTTCTGTGGATGACGACTTTAACTGAACTAATTAACTTCTTATTGTCAAATATAACCCTTAATTTGTTTTTTTGTCTTGAGATGACTTTCATAGAATGATCTTTACAGTTGCCTAAAACATAATTGTTATGACCTAAACATTTTCCCTTTTTAATGAAAATCTCAACACATTTAAAGTTGATTATGGCCTAAACATGATTATGACCTAAGCCTTGATGCATAAACAGAGTTCTGATTGCAATGCATAAACTGTCTTTAACTCGACCATGTGATATGGTTGGTCAAGCTTTATATCTTACAAAGTCTAGGTAGATTCTCTATGCGTTGCTCTCAGTATGCCTTATTATAAGTGTCGAAACATGTCATATATAGCTCAATTGCAGACATTCTTTGTGTTTGTCAACCAGTTTGCCTTGAAAAAACATTGAGGAATTGCTTAGCTTGCCTACTCTCTTCATATTATACTGTTATGGAGCATTGTGGGCCCAACAAAGGGTCTTTTCGTTTGATAAATTATTAAATATTGTTTCTTTGAACTTGTTATTTGTGAAAATTACTTGGTGCTGACTTCAATTTTATTTCATTTCATCATTCATGAATTAAAAAATGTTCTAACTGGTTCTGCTTCTCTGGTTATTGTACAGATTCCTGTAAGGCCTTTCAGGCACAACGAATATGAAAGGTTCATAAAAGCTGCATATCCATATTATGGAGGCACATTTTCCATGGTATGCATTCATTTTAAAACTTCTATGAAGTTATTTTTGTTTTCCTTTCAGGTCAAAGTCCATATGCTACTTTTGTAAATTTGGGTTTTTTCATATGGACAATAGATTGTATTTGCATTACTAACAGTTCATTGCATGCTGATTAAATGGTTGCTGTTCTCAACCTTTTTGCAGATGACAGGTTTCTTTATTTTTGGTTTGTTCTTCTTATATCATAAATGAAGAAAGTTTTAGAAAGAGCTCTGTACTAGAATGCCAGTGACTGGTAAAAGAAGCATAGAGAGTTATTGTGGGGATGTTGAGAAATATTATAATTCTGAATGTTGGACTATAGGCTAAACTGGCCATTGCTTTTATATGTATCATTTAGATTTTCACCCCACGGATGATTTTTCTGTTAAGTGTAATTTCCTCCAATTCTGGGTCAAGCTGAATCTGGTTTAGAATGTAAACTTTGGCGGGATAGTATTCTATTTGTTCTCATGTATGGCTACGTTTTTCATTTGTGAAAACACATCTGCTGAAAAGCAAGTTTTGACCTTTTGACTAAGCATTATGGAAGTATATGTACTTCCAGAGAAGGGTTTGGAATCTTTGGATTGCATATCATTTGGCAGGAAATGCACTTTACAACCATACATTATCAGTTGTATGTATATATACATTAAAACCCACAATGATGGTGGCGCACAGTCCCCGGCCCTCATAGTACTTAAAGTGATAACTGTCATCTAGGTGGAAAGAAACCTTTACAATTAATCATGCTTTTTTTATCTCATTATTTCCAAGAAACCTGCCTTTTTGGAAGAGCTTTTCTGTCAACTGACAAAAGAACTGCAGTAAGTAATACTTCCATATCTGACCAATATTCCCATATTAACTACATGACCTAGACTAAAACTAGACGACATTTAAGTTGTATATTTTCTAAATTGATTCCCTTAACTTAAATACTCTGAAGTAGCACATAGTATGAGATCATTGGGTCATATCCATCTTCCTCGAATTTTCACTGCAATTGAGTTTTAAGTGTGCTTAGCTATGCTTTTCATGCCAATATCAGGTACTCTTTTACCACTATAGCACCGGATATGGTTTTAACTTTTTGGCACGGACTTATACTGACTCATGTGCCATTAACCACCCTTGCCTAATGCCATGCTCTGACCCTTCAAATCAGTTATCCAGAAACTATTCTTCTAGTGTATACTTAACAGGGGCTAGAAGTTGACAGCTTATTTAATTAAAGCAGTTGCTTGCTCACAACCATGCACTGCCACTCTGATTATTGTGAACAATGCCATTAAGCCTATTCTCCAAATTTTTATCCAAGTATCGAGAATCAATGATTCACCTTGCAGTTGCAGCCAATGGATGGGTGGGACATTCTCCTTCACCATTTTACTAATCCTCAGAGAATACCTACAGGCTGTTTATGGGCACCTTTAGGAATCTCTGCAACCCAGGTTTCACTTTACCAGACATGGGAAGGATATACTGCAGTTAAAATGACAGCTGTTCCTGAGCTATAACAAGAGGTCATGCTTATCTCAATAATGGGAAATGATTTCTGAGCAGGCATGTCTCTAACATCCATTGGGATTTATGTAGAGGTAATGTGCGATCCAATACATGAAGCCGATCCAATACATGAAGCTGCATCCCCTTATCCTTGCCATTTGTGATCTTACCAAACATGGGATTGTTCTTAGTGGTACCATTTTTTCAACTATTCCATCGTACCTCTCAAAACGTCAAACCAGATTGCCTTCATTCTTTCCTCCATTCGTTTAGTTGTAAGGGTCAATTCACACGCTTTAATAAATTTAAATAAAAGTCAATATTATAAATTTGCTGTTTCACAGTGTTCTGGTATAGTTTTCTATTAAGTTGATGAAAGTTTGTTTGGAACATGCACAGTTTGATGCTATGTTGAAGTACCTTGCAAGGTACTTTAAAGAATTTTATTACAATTCATTTTGAATTTTTGGCTGGTAAATAACCCTAGAAGGGGTTGTTGGACTACGATTGCCGTTAGACCATAACCCACAGGCATTAATCTCCGCCACGATTGTCGGAGTTAGGATCTACGAGAGGGGGTTAACCCATGTTGCAAAACTTGCAGGAAGTGCTAACCCAATGTCCAACAATCTCCCCCCCAGTGTTTGCAGCTCAAGTTTCAAACTTGTGACCTGTCGCTCTGATACCATTTGTTTGACTATGATTGTCATTAGACCAAAACCTGCAAGCATTAGTTTCCGCCACAATCGCCAGAGTTAGGATCCACAATAGGGGGTTAACCCATGTTGCGAAACTCACGGGAAGCGTTGAACCCAATCGGTGGCAATATCCAACAGGGGTCTACTTTGTTAGAATATAAGGCTTACTTGATGTAATTAAGTCATGTTCATGTAAGTGACTTATAAAATGATAGTCAGATACTATTTAAATAAGTTACATTATCGGTAACCCAACTACATAGCCATTGACTTAAAAGGGAATCCATCTCATTGTATCAAATGGCTTCATTATAATAAAAACATGTCTCTTACATAAGTCTGTTGAATCTGTTTCTAATCATGTTTAAGAAAAATAGCATGGTATCATATTAGTATCAAAATCTTGGTCCTGTAAATCTAGGAATGTATTATAAGTGAGAAAGTATGAACGGTATGATCTTGTATTATTTTTTATTTTTTATCACTTTTGAAAAGGTTTCTCACAACCGTTATGAGAGGAAAAGGTGTTATTATTAAGAAAAGGAATCGAAGCCACCGCCACTCAGTATCAAGCAAAGAGAAAAGACTCCCTCCTGAAGGAACTGCCACAACATTTTGAATAGAGCCACCATTAGAAATATAAACTACTATGAAAATAGGGATCTGTACAGACTGCGTTGAAAACAGATCCCTGGTTTGCAGAATTATTCATCTTCAAACAGTATGCACAAGCATAACTTCTATCAAAAGGAGATAATTTTTTAATATTTCATGATCATCTTTGATTAATTTAAAATTCTGGGCAAGAGGAGACAATGTTAGTTTTGAAGAAACAAAGAGGGCAAATATAAACAGTTTTATTTTATAAAGAGTTTTCTAGAGAGCTCATACAGAGCAAAGAGCAAAGTTTTTTAATTAGAAAGTGTTTGTCAAGAACACAGAACAGCATAAAGAGAGTATATTTTTTGTTGTTTATTGATTTTATTTTTAAGCAGCATATTTTTTCCAGCAGATGTAATTTGGAGCGACTAAAGATTGTACCCATAATATTATACTCGAAAACTAGGTGAGCACCCTGGCTGGGTACCTCAGTGAATCAGCAAATGGAGCTATTTCCATAGGGATATTTGATGTTGAATCTTGTATCAACATTTTTTATGTAGCACAGAAACCTTTGCCCCTGTACCTGATTAAAATAGATGGCACTCTAATGCTTTAAAAGGCACATGCTTAGCAAACAAGGAATAGGTCAAGTGTCATGCTGAACATTGATTTTTTCCCAATAGTTCGGGATTTTGTGGATCTTGGGAATTATCTCTCAATAATGGAGTTATTAGATATGCATATGGATTGCTGCCCAATGATCTAATTCTGGAAATCGTGATTCTGGAGTTCGGGGAGGTGGAACTCGAGAATTTGGCTTGGTAGCTACACCTTTATGAAGGTTACAAGGCAACATGATGGAGCCCTACCTGGTTCAAGGAGTGTTTGTCAAAGAGAAGCATCTCAAAAATGTTTTTTAGTTGATGTTTTTAATTGTACCATAAGTCTTAAGAGGGGGTGTTAGAATATAAGCTTTACTTGATGTAATAAAATTAAGTTTATATAAGTGACTAATAAAATGATAGTTAAATACTATTTAAATAAGGAAGTTATATTACCCGGAGGGCAACTACCTAGCTATTGACATAAAAGGCAGTCAATACCATTGTATCAAATGACTTTATTGTAATAAAGGATATGTTTTACACGAGTCTGCTTAGTCGGTTTCCAATCATGTTTACAAGCTTTCTTGTATATTTAGGAAAGTAACATACCTTTGGCTTAGATACTACGATAGATGGGTATCTATTACACTGAATTTGGAACATTTACATTTTGTTGCTATGTTAAAGTACCTTGCAAATACTTCAAAGAATTTTATTACAATTCATATTGATTTCTTGGTAGGTAAATAACCCTTTGTTAAATGAGGGGGGCTACCTTTTGCTTAGATACCACGATAGAGGGCTGTCTATTACGCTGAACTTACCTAGGACTTGCAACTAATATTGTACATTGAGTTGGCAACATCAAGTTTTTTAAGTCTTCCATCCATTCTTGGATGTAGTAGTTAACTCTAGTTGAATGCAACATGTACCCTGTGGGGGTTTGAAACCTGTGTCTAAGCACTAAAAATGCTTGGACTTAGTTGCTTGACCACAATTGAAGTGACTAAATATAGTTCCATTTATGTGGATAAAATGAGCATAATTGAGTTTTCTTTCGTTGAATATGGACATATTTGAGTTTTAGGATATTGGTGTAGATAGCTCCGCTGTTTAGGGTATATTTGTGCTCTCTATCCAAGAGACCAAAACACACAAATCTTGTCCATTGAGCATTTTGGCCATGCTTAGGAAGTTGGGGAGAATATCATAATGTAGATCAAATAAAGGATTCCCCATGTGTGTTTGAGCTAGAAATAAAAAAATGAATATAAAATAGTAAATTTACATTTGTTTCTCTATTTTTTTTCTTGAAAAGAATCTTAAATCTATATTATAGAATAATATTTTATTTGAGAAGTATGTTATCCTCGAATGATTAATTTTAAGTCTAGCAGGTTTTGATTTTTTAGCACATAATATTTCTATATCATAACTCTTGTTTGTAGATGTTGGCTCCCTAATTGGTTTGTCTTCCATGCTTAAGTTATGGATAACACAATTCTACATGTATATGTAGTAGTACTTTACACGTGATTAAGATTGTTGGCATAATTGACACCTCTACAAATTTCATTGCCTTTTAAAAAACCGGGCCTAGTGGAAGCATAGCCAAAGCTCCATTAGAGAATGATAGTTGCTTTAGGCATTTTTAACTTTCATTACACTAACATATCAAACAATGTCACAATATGTCATTTCACGAATATAATGATATAAAGCAGATGTAATGATGGGTCACTGAGGAACAAGAGGGTTGCTATGACGTGGAGAGAGGGGAACACAATGAGAAAAAAAGGTGAACACTTTTCCATTAACTCCGATTTGGAAAATGAAAATGTCACTACACTTTTGGGAATGATGTGGACAACTTGTTTTTAAATGCACGTCTTGATACAAAAGCCAAACATGTACTTTTGGGTTATTCTTCCTTAGAGTTGACATCAAAGCATTGCCACTATATGTAATTTCATGAATATAATGATATAAAGTAGATGTGATGATCACTTGCCTAGGAACAAGAGGGGGTTATGATGTGACAAGAGGGAAGCACATGATGAGAGAAAAAGGTGAACAATTTGCCATATGTTAACTTCCATTTGGAAAATGAAATGTCACTAATGTCATTACACCTTTGGGACTAACATCAACACCTTTTTGAGATGCACGTCTTAATACAAAAGCAAATTTGTACTTTTGGGTCATTCTTCCTTAGAGTTTGGCTTTCTCCCATCACTCTCTTAGAGATTTGTTGTAATGAACATATGAGCTTGGAAGTGTGGCAAGCATTAAACATGTTGAGTTCTTGATCATACTTGAGCTATTATTTTTGCACAAATTTGCTTGAGAGTTCTAATGATGAGATTCTTGACACACTATGTTGTAACTTGAGATTGTTCTCTACTGCTTAGGAACAATGCCAAGACATCTTGAAAACCTACTTTGAGCCACAAGCCGACTCCCTCATTAGATATAAGACAACTGGCTACCCACTGTCACTAAGCAACAACTCTTGGTCATTAAGATTTGAATGCCAGATTTAAATGATAAGCATGATAAAACATGGTAGACAGGGTTAAGGAATAAATGATCGCTGATTGGAATGAAGATTGTAAATTTCTATGATCAGAGTCCTAATTCATTAGGCACTGAGTTTCAAGTAGCAGAGCACAAAAGCTTGCAGTGAAAGGTGGAGGAAATGAGAAGAATATAAGATCTTAGACTTAATGGTGAGTAAGGAAGTCACTGTTGATCTAAGATGAAGAAGGATGGTTTGTTGGGCATAAAATAATGAATCCAAGAAAATAAATGAGTGCTAAAGTTGGTCACAAATAGTGAATTTAGCAATAAAACACTTGCAAAATAATTTGCAAACAATCTCTAATTAACAATAGTGGTGGTCATACCAAATCACTGTTTTCAACAGATATAAATATGACTGCAAATTACAGATAAACTAAAAAGAACAAAGATGGAAATTTAAAGAAGCTTCATAGTAAATAGAGAAAGAAACAAGGCTCTATTAGAGATGAGCCATGAATCCATGAATTAATCTTTGATCTTGAAAAATGACAATAGCCCAACAGACTTCATCAGTACAGAGGACAGTCATTATTGCCATAAATTTCCTAACTTGCTAACCCCCTACAAGAAGTCTTTAGTTGTTTCTTTTATGGTCCTTGAATGCTGAATGGTTGCCGTCATTTTTGGAATTGACTTTCTAAAATAGAATTATGAGTGAGGATGACTTAGAGGTGTTGAAATATAATAGCTCACACGTGTCTTTGCTTAGGCATTGTGTCATGCAAGCAAAAGACATAAGGATTAATGTTTCTCCAAGTGAATTTGTATGGAATGTTTTGATTTTTATGGTTTTTTGGTTGAGGTGTTTTGTCAAACAATTCGCACCAACAACTTCCTTAAGCTCAGATTTGGGGTTTCATATTGAGTTTTACAACACAAATAGTTTGCAATGATGGAAATGAACTTAACAACAATGAAGCTAATAGAAACAACAACAAAGAATAGCCACAAACTCATATATGTATTTATTTATTATAAAGTTGACCTCAATACAATAAGAGAGCAGATATGGAAATATATACAAGGATGGAAGATGTGGACGATAACACTTCCAAAATACAATAGAAATCAAAGAGATTGGCTCCCAAGAGCCTCCACAAGCTGCATGCAAAAGATTTACAAGATCACCTTCTTTCCCTTCCTTTAACTGCTATAATTTTTGGTTGAGTTGTGCCCTCATCTGTTGAAGTGACCCATGAAGATTCAATTTGCTCAGATCTGACTTCAAACCTTCCTGAAATTGTTGTTATCATGTAGGGAAGAAGATGGCTAGCTCAAATGATGACTTTCCCTTGATGTAGATGCAAGATCTGTCCCCAAAGCAATGGATCTCTAACCCTAGTTGCACCCCCCTTCAGTAAACACGCCCAACTTTGATAATAAATAATTATGGAGGAAAACCACAAGAAGTAGCAAGAAAAGTCGCTCCAGTTATGGCAAATGCACCCAAGTCTAGATCTCCTCAAGATCCAACCACTAGAAGCCAAATCAAACTCCCTTAGATTGGATAGTGCGCCCCTCCTACATAAAAACCTCTCACAATGCGCCCTTCTTCACAGATGTTCGCTGAAATGGAACTGAATTGAAAAGAATGGTGAGGGTGGAATCTTTCACCACCTTGGCCAAGCTCAGACCAAGAAAAGAGGGATCTTTCACTAGGGTTTGTCTAGTCAAAACCCTCAAAACACTCAAGCTACCAAAGCTCAAAGTTGCAAATAGAAATGATTAAGAATGAGGAAGTGAGGCACCCTCATCCTTTTTTATACTCCAGCTTCTAATTCCTCACTTAAATTATTAATTGGCTTTCTAAAGTCTTCTTTAATTATGTCATATTAGCTACTTAACTTATATTTCCATGTTTGCCAATGTCACTTTTTCTCATTTGACATTAGCATTCTTAATGACATATTTTGGCCACCTTAGTCCCCTTTTAGATGAGACTATAGCCTAGGGGGACAACTAGGCTACCAAGTCCTCAAGTACCTTGGTCATATGGAAGGGGATCTTACATCTGATTAGTGATCATTTAAATATTTCCTAAGTTGAAATTTAGGGAATGACAATTATTAATCAGTATTAGTTAACCTTTTGCCATATTCTTCTTTTGAGCTTATCCAAAACTCAAAGTGAGTTTTAGGTTAGATCGTAGCCATTGATTTGACATGTTGGGGATCAAATCTCCACCACTGAATCATCTAGCCAAAGATTTAGAAGGAGAAGGGGTGGCTTGAGGAGAAACCTATTTCATGAGAGTGACACCGAGGGTTTTAGCTGCAAATCGAAAGTGTGCAAGTGAGGACTCAATCTTGGGTGAGCTCAAGTGCCGATAAGGAGATCATAACGTTGTTTGCCTTCATTTCCTAGAAGACTCGAGTGACAACGTGAGAGAGGGGTCGAGTTCCTAGCGTGCTAAGGCCGTGAGGGTTGTGACTGTTGTAGAGGTTGTGAAAGGGGTGTTGGGGTTGAGTTTGGGGTCGAGGTAGAAGCCGAGAAAGAGAGGAGGCAAGGTCGTAGCCTCTCTAACTCAGACAGAGCCAAATTGTGGGGTTGCGAGCTCCCACAACCACACCTATAACTGCATTACTTGCAGACAACAGAGTTGTGAGGCAGGAGGTCGAGACTCAGTGAGCCATAGACTCAGATCTAAGTCAAAGTTCTCTATGGAAGATAGTGCCAGGTTTGGCATAGATTTAGATTGTAAACATTTTCTGGATTTGCATAAGTTGATAATAAAATCTTCGTTTGCTGGTTTTCCCCGGAGTTGGGGTTTCCAGGGTAAATTTGTTGTGTTGAAATTGTGTGATTGGTTTCTTTATTTTATGTTGTGTATTACAAGGGTTAATTTGCTCAGTTATATTTTTGTTTCATAAATCATAATTTAGAATTTGTTGTTCTTGTTCTGGGCATAAAAATTTGATGGATTCATAAATTAGATTATTGGGCTTAAAGAAATTTAACACGGTATCAAAGCTTTGCCTCTGAGAAGGAAGCCAAGGGTTTACGCAGGAATTTTCAGCCAACAATAATCTTCAACACCAGGAGGTTGTGATAGAAGGGTTTCAAAGAAATGTCAATCTCAGGTATCAGATTTAAAGATAGGTTAGATGGTGCATCTAACTTTGGCATCTGGAAGGAGCATATAATGTTGTCATTGGAGGAGTATGGGATCAAGGAATTTGCACTTCAAACTCTTGCAGTTCCAATTGATGCACAACAAGTTGATGCTCACAGGAAAAATGATGCCAGGGAAAGGTGTATTATCATGGATGGTATTAAGGACCATATCGTCCCTCACCTCTCAGGATTGGATACAACTAGGAAGATGTGGGAAACTATCATCAAGCTGTACCAGAATTCAAACCTCAACAGAAAGATGGTTCTAAAGGATAAACTCTGAAATACCAAATGGTGGAGGGGGGTAGTGTATCCTCATACCTCGCCAAACTTAGGAAAATAAAGGATGAATTAACAGTTGTTGGAGAGAGTGTGGATGACACTGAACTTGTGAGGGTAGCGTTGAATGGCTTCTCCAAGTCATGGGATGTCTTTGTGAGAGACATTGTTGCCAAGGAACACACTCTTGATTGGGATCGATTATGGGATGAATTCATGCAAGAGGAGTTGAGGTTAGCATCTCTCAGTGGCAACAACAATCATCACAAGGGAGAGGAAGAAGAAAATATTGCTCTTGCGAGAAAGGGAAAAGATAAAACCAAGAAAGGCTAAAGAAGTGGGAAGACCTCCAAAGGAGAGAAGAAACATGACATGAGCATCCAAAACATCCAGAGGGTTTTGAGTCATACAAGAGGGAGTCCCATGTATGCAGACTGAAGAGAATGTTGTATGGGTTCAAGCAGACACCCAAAGCATGGTATGGGCGCATTGATAGTTACTTCCACGACATGGGCTTCGTGAAGAGTGAGGTGGACTCGAACCTTTACTATATTATTATAGGGGAGAACCACTCATTCTTGTGTTATATGTGGACGATCTATTTCTGATAGGTTCACAGAGGCTCATAGCAGAATGCAAGAGAGATCTTGTTTCGGAGTTCTATATGAAGGACTTGGGGCTAATGCACTATTTTCTTGGATTGGATGTGTGGCAACGAGATGGCGAGATTTTCCTGGGACATGGGAAATACATAGTGGAGATCTTGAAGAGGTTAAGGATGCATGAATGTCGGTCGATGTCTACACCCATGGTTACTAATTGGAAGAATATAGATGCTTCCAAGAAGGAGGCAATGGACCCTACCTTATACAGGCAGTTGATAGACTCTCTCATGTATCTGGTCAATACTAGGCCAGGGATTTGTTTTGTTGAGAATACTCTTAGCCAGTTCATGGTTGAACCAAGGAGAGCACATTGGATAGAATTGAAACACATATTGAGGTACCTACGTGGTACAATTGAGTATGGTTTGAGGTAGGCTCAAGGAGATGGAGTGAAGTTGATTGGATTTACATATACAGACTGGGAAGGCAATGTAGTGGATAGGAAAATCACTTCAGGGTGTTGTTTCAAATTGGGATTAAGGGTTGTCTCTTGGTTTAGCAGGAACCAAAAGTATGTTGCATTGAGTTCTACAAAAGTAGAATACATGGCAGCATGTGAGGCCATATGGCTTCGAAAACTGCTAGCAACACTCTCTTTTCAAGAGCTAGAGCCGACCATCATACATTGTGATAATCAGAGTCACATAAAACTCTATGAAAATCCAGTGTTCCATGATAAGGTCAAAGCACATCGAAATCATGTATCACTTCATTCGAGATTGTGTGCAGAAGGGTGTAGTCGAACTACAATATGTGCCTACAGATGAAGAGGTGGAATATATTCTCACCAAGGCCTTGATGAAAGACAAGTTTGTCTTCTTCAGGGATAAGATGGGAACAGTGGAGAACACCTTCCTCGCTAAGAGGGAGTGCTGAAATATTGTAGCTTAGACATGTGTTTTTGCTTAGGAAAGGTGTAACACCCTGTTTCCCCCAATTTGTAATTAATCATAAAATAGAAATTACCATGCTAATGCATGAAGACAATGTAAATGTATTATTGTTTGAGTTGCCAATAAATGACTGTGGGGGTGAAGCCTTGAAAGTACTGGCCATGATATCACTAGAGGAAGAATGTGAAAACTATACAAGAGGGTTCATATATCAAATAACCCCAAATCTCCCTTGATAAGGATGACAAGCCTCTTTCGAATCCCAAGGAAAGAAATCAATTAATGAAGAAATGATTGGTGGTTGAACAATCAACCACCCCCATAAATGGAAACATGCGCTGTCAGCTCGAAGTACCGTAGTGACCTGCAGACCCGAGCTTCCTTCTGACAGAAGGAATAGGATAGGTCGGCAAAACCTTTCAGGGTAAGGGGGATACAGAAGGGAGAGGAGACACGGGACAGAAGAACGTAAGCTCGTAAGGAAGATGCTCCAACAAAATCACAAACGAAAGGCTGCGAGCTTGATGTGGAAGAGCATCTGAGAAACCTCGTCGAGGCCATAACTAAAAGAGAAAGCTCTGAGTTGCAGAGAACAGGACTCGAGCAGAAGCTGGGACAGAGACATAGCTCTTGAGAACTGTGAGAACTCCCTGGTGATATCATGGCTTGGCATGGGGGTGGTCAGAGTGCTAAGAATGAATGCCTCTGAGCCTATGGTCGGGTGGAAGGACGAACACCCACAGTCAGTTGGTTGGCGACAACTTGTAATAGATAAACAATTTCCTACCTTGTGTAATTTAGCCATAACTGTGTATGAATTGGTTATACTGTGCATGTTTCAGGAATTGTACATATTTCTTAAGGGATATATTGTATCCCCCTTATTTCTGCTTGATTGTATAACTAAGCTAGTAAGAAATTATATGGTTAGGAGATGATTTTATACTCATAAATGCTTGTGTCCTGTGGAGGCATAAGTCAGAGTCACGGACTGTGTGTTCGTCGACCTCGGACACAGTTTCATGTACGCATGCCAACCCTCCTAATTGTTTAGAGTCCTTGGAGGACGAAGTTTGTTAAGCTCAGGAGAGGTAGTGCAGATCGACACAGGTTCTCTGCGAGGCAAACCAAACCCATAACTCCCTAAGTCCTAGACAAGCTCAGAAAGGATCACATTGTTGTGTGCAAGAACCCTGCATGGAGTGTAGAGGTCGAGAAACCCTTTGGAGGTTTCAGAGCGTATGAAAGCTTAGGAGTGATAGAGATCGTGATCAAAATCAGATCTGAACCGTTGGTTCAATTTGGGGAAATAGAGGTGAGGATTTCCCCAAAGTCCTGAAAGGCGAATCGCCGATTCGCAGGGGAAGATCTGGACCGTTGGAGCCTACATCCAGACATCCAGAGAAGAGTGCGCAGGAGAATAGATCTGAATCGTCAGATCGAGCGCAGGGGACCGATAGCCGTCGGATCCAGAAAAGGCACACGATGTTTAACCTGCAGGGGAGAGAGGAGAGAGAGGACTCGTCAAAGGCCTGAAAGCATCGAGATCGTCCATCCCAGAGGACGCGTGTCAAAGATCCACATCCATCGGGGATTTGGCACCGGGGAAACGGGAGTGAAGACTCTCCCAAATTCCTGAAAAGGAGAAAGCCAGGATTAATCGCGACCATTGATCATCCCGAAAAGATCACAACTGTTGATCGTGGCTAAAGGTCGCCGCCATCCATCAGAGGGACATGTGGTTGTCAGTCGACATTTCGGCACCAGGAAATCACGGGAGAAGGCTTCCCCAAACTCTTGATGGGGAATCATCGACAACGAATCACAACCATCGGGTCGTGATAGATCTGGACCGTCCATTTGTAGAGGACACGTGGCGAGAGTTAGGAATTTTGCTGTCTCGCCGTTGAAAGAAGTCAACGGAAGGAGTTCTTAGAACTCGCGAGTCGCGAAATCACGACTTAATCCTAGTCGTTGGTTTAAGAGAAATCATAACCGTTAGATCACAAGGCTTGTGGGTCATCGATCTATCCCAGATCTAGATCATCCATCGGAGGAGATGCGTGGTGAGCGGTCAGAGTTCGGGGAAAGCTCTGAAATCCCGTGGGCCATTGGATCTCGTAGAACAACGAAGGGATTAAGACTGAGTGTCTTTCAACACCCTTAAGCTCAGGAGGGATAGTGATCATCAGATCCAGATCAATGAGGGTCGTTGATCTCATACACGAATTCCCATATTGGAATTCGGGGATTGGAGTGACAAGAGATTTGGAGTCGCTGCATTGTGAACTCTCGGTTCACGAAACTCTGAAAAGATCTGGACCGTTGGATCCAAATCATTGAGGATCATTGGATCTCGTACAAGAAATCGCGTATCGAAGTTCGGGGAATGGAGTGACCAGTGGTTTGGGTCGTTGCATTTTGAACTCCCGGTTCCTGAAATCCCGATACGGCTAGGATCATTAGATCAGGGGGAGATTTGCAGTTGCCGATCTCATCGAAGGTAAGATTTCGGGTTTCGGGGTTTGAAGAGTCGAAAGACTTGACTCTCTTCATCGTTGAGTCGCGAAATGCGAAAGACGCCTCTTGGCTTGGCCTGTGGTCATAACCAACGATCACATGGAGGTGGATAAGGGAAGAGCTAGCCTGCGCTAAGCCCCCGTAGGAATTCGGGAATTCTATCTCTTGAGGAAGAGCGAAATTTTTATTTTTTCCGTAGTGGGTATGTGACAAATTGGTATCAGAGCATGGTTACAACACTTGGCCTGCTTGGGCTCATGTACGAGTCGCGTAAGGAGATATTGTTATCTGCATTTTCTCTTTAAGGAGAAGGAATGCAAAATGAAACTGTAATTTGTGAATTTCTACGAAATCCAGCAAAGGAATTATATTGTTCCTTTGTCAAAATGATAACTACTCTTATAGGAGTAAGGATGCACTGATCAATATTACTGATAATACCTGAGTGTGAATAACTGAGGTGGAATAAATTGTGCTATGAAGCTGCATGAGCCAGAAAGGGGACATGAACGGAGTTGTTCTATTATAGTGTGACGATGGCTACCTACTAAAGCAGGTAGAGTCTCTTGCAATTGAGATCGCTGGTTAGGTAAGAATTAAGATCCTCATGAAGAACTCCTTCATGATTTAGGAAATCTGGTAAGGACTGGTAGGATCCTTAGAAAGTTATAATTACTGCATTATTAAAAGACTAAACCCTGAGCATATAACTCCTCACGATTGAGAGGACTGATGAAAATATGTAGGGTCAGATTACCTGACCTATAATGGTTAGAATCGACAACAAGGATAATCTGTTTAAACAAGATTAGGAGTCGTCCTTTGGGACTATTGCTAATTCCCAAGAGTGACCCTTGTTGGTTCTTCCCATAAAGAGAGGGTAACATCCGTATGAGTTATGACTATGAGATAAGTCTTGTAAGTAACTTAAAAGCTCACAAGAGATAGCAGGGAATTTTTGTATGTCGAACGTGCGTATAGAATAAAGCTTGTGTTAAAGTTTGAAAACTCCGGAGGTTGAGCACAGAGTATACCAGGAGGAGTAGTGGTTTTAAGTCTCGAGAGGAAACACTTAGAAAAAGTTTCTAAGTTTCGAAGAGTTGAAGTGTTCAAAGGTCAAGCGCAGAAAACTGAAGTTCGAAGAAAGAACAAGTACGAAGGATTGAGCGAGAGAAATCCTCCAGAAAAGAATTTTGTAGATTGGATAAAATCGAGAGTCAATATCTAGTCAAAAAGAGCCAAAATGTTTCCAGTTGTTCGATCTTGGAGAAGTAGCGCACTGGTTAGTTGCAAGGAGATACCGAAATTTCACAAAAACCAAAGGGCTTGGAAGAAGCAATGAGAAATTTGCGAAAATATCATAGACATTGATCAAGGAGCGATCTGGACCATTGATCATCCAGAGAGAATTTTGCAATTTCAGGGATTGGGAGAACGGAGGTGAAAGGTCTTTCGACTTCGCGACAGGCGAAATCGTGAAATCCCAATACGCGAAACCTCGATGAGATCTGAGCTGTCAAATCGTGGAAGAATCAGGACCGTCAGATTGAGAACTTCAAAATTTCATAATTTCGGGGATCGAAGGATTTGAGGTGCTTCATAACAAAAGTCGCGAAATGTGAAATCGCGACATAATCACAACCGTTGGTTGGAGAGCTGTTTGTGATCGTTGACCTAATTCGAAATTTCAGCATTTCGGGTATCGAGAGTTTGAAAGATGGAGAGTCGATTGACTCATATTGCCGATGTGTGAAATCGCGACGCACCTTTTTGGGTTAGTGTGTGGTCACATGGAAGAGACTTGTGTTTAAGCGCTTTTACACACGGGTCGAAATTTGTGAAGACCCATGGATTGTTTCTTATAGGTTCCAGCAGGGAATCAAAGCCTGTTTCAGTTTAGTCTTAAGAAGATCCTAAAACCGAGAGGTCACACAACTCTTGGAGAGAAAGGGGAGGGGGGGGGTTTGCACCATATAACTATGACAACTACATGCATTCTTAGGATTATGAAAATGGTTAAGTACGTCATAGATGTAAGTTAACAGAGATGCATGTTTGTATTCCTTGAGGGGAATATTTAGTAAAAAAAAAAAACTAAAGCTAACTCAAGGCTGAGGCTATCACAAATAATGATGGATATGCAACAAGGGAGTTGCATGCCGAAGGAGTTCCTGGTGGAGGAACTGTGTAAGGAATTTGTCAGAAGAACATAGTCACAACCCTAAAAATTGTTGAAGGTTGGACAATGGGTTGCAAGGCCTGTCCATATATAAGAATCTTGGATTACATTTTGAAAGAATCATGTAATTAATAGAAGACTAACAACTGAATATTGACCATTCTGATAACCGAATGGAAGTGTGTAGGATGCACATGTTCATGATTCATTATGAG
>ML777892.1:486707-503871 GCA_009831015.1 Picea engelmannii | reverse complement strand
GGATACAGATCCACAAACTGCACAGATAAGTATTGTGCTAAGATTATGAAATTTTCCTTTTGAATTTTGAACAACAGTAAGATGTTTTCGCACAAAATTGTGATTAATGTGCTTGTTGTCCAAGAATTATTGAAGGCAGATGAAAAAGACTAAGATCCTGAAAGAGGACCCGACCAAGGACGAAGGTTAAGACTTCTGAAGAGGCTGAATGAGAAAGGCATGATAGATGTTTTTGAGAAAGAACACCGAGGACGGTGTTCCTTTAAGGGGGAGGGAATTGTAACACCCTATTTCCCCCAATTTGTAATTAATCATAAAATAGGAATTGCCATGCTAATGCATGAGGACAATGTAAATGTATTATTGTTTGAGTTGCCAATAACTGACTGTGGGGGTGAAGCCTTGAAAGTACTGGCCATGATATCACTAGAGGAAGAATGTGAAAACTATACAAGAGGGTTCATATATCAAATAACTCCAAATCTCCCTTGATAAGGATGACAAACCTCCTTCGAATCCCAAGGAAAGAAATCAGTTAATGAAGAAAGGACTGGTGGTTGAACAATCAACCACCCCCATAAATGGAAACATGGGCTATTAGCGTGAAGTATCGCAGTGACCTGCAGACCTGAGCTTCCTTCTGACAGAAGGAACATGATAGGTCGGAAAAATCTTCCAGGGTAAGGGGGATATAGAAGGGAGAGGAGACACGGGATGGAAGAGAGTAAGCTCGTAAGGAAGATGTTCCAGCGGAATCATGAATGGAAGGCTGGGAGCTTGATGTGGAAGAGCATCTGAGAAACTTAGCTGAGGCTATAATCGAAAGAGAAAGCTCCGAGTTGCAAAGAACATGACCCGAGAAAAAGCTGGGACAGAGACATAGCTCTTGAGAACTGTGAGAACTCCATGGTGATATCATGGCTTGGCATGGGGGTGGCCAGAGTGCTAAGAATGAATTCCTCTGAGCCTATGGTCGGGTGGAAGGACGAACACCCATAGTCAGTTGGTTGGCGGCAACTTGTAATAGATAAGCAATTTCCTACCTTGTGTAATTTAGCCATAACTGTGTATGAATTGGTTATATTGTGCATGTTTCAGGAATTGTACATATTTTTAAGGGATATACTGTATCCTCCTTATTTATGCTTGATTGTATAACTAGACCAGTAAGAAATTATATGGTTAGGAGATGATTTTATACTCGTAAATGCTTGTGTCTTGTGGAGGCATAAGTCAGAGTCACGGAGTGTGTGTTCGTCGACCCCGGACACAGTTTCATGTATGCATGCCAACCCTCCTAATTGTTTAGAGTCCTTGGAGGATGAAGTTTGTTAAGCTTAGGAGAGGTAATGCAGATCGACACAGGCTCTCTGCGAGGCAAACCGAACCCAGAACTCCCTAAGTCCTAGAAAATCTCAGAAAGGATCGCATCGTTGTGTGCAAAAACCCTGCATGGAGTGCAGAGGTTGAGAAACATTTTGGAGGTTTCAGAGCGTATTGAAGCTCAGGAGTGATACAGATCATGATCAAAATCAGATCTGAACCGTTGGTTCAATTCGGGGAAATAGAGGTGAGGATTTCCCCAAAGTCCTGAAAGGCGAATCGCCGATTCGCAGGGGAAGATCTGGACCATTGGAGCCTACGTCCAGACAGCTGGAGAAGAGTGCGCAGGAGAATAGATATGAACTGTCAGATTGAGCGCAGGGGACCGATAGCCATCGGATCCAGAAAAGGCACACAATGTTTAACCTGGTGCATGTAGGGGAGAGGGGACTTGTCAAAGTCCTGAAAGCGTCATGATCATCCATCCCAGAGGACGCGTGTCAAAGATCCACATCCATCGGGGATTTGGCACCGAAGAAACGGGAGTGAAGACTCTCCCAAATTATCGAAAAGGAGAAATCCAGGATTGATCGTGACCATTGATCATCCTGAAAAGATCACAACTGTTGATCGTACTAAAGGTCGCAACCGTCCATTAGAGGGACATGTGGCTGCTGGTCGGCGTTTCGGCACCAAGAAATCACAAGAGAAGGCTTCCCTAGACTCTTGATGGGGAATCGTCGACAACGAATTGCGATCGTCAGGTCGTGACAGATCTGGACCGTCCATTTGTAGAGGACACATGGTGAGAGTTAGAAATTTCTCTGACTCGCCGCTGAAATAAGTCAACAGAAGGAGTTCTTAGAACTCGCGAGTCGCGAAATCACGACTTAATCCTAGTCGTTGGTTTAAGAGAGATCACAACTGTTAGATCACAGGGCTTGTGGGTCATCGATCTAACCTGGATCTGGACCATCCATCAGAGGAGACGCATGGTGAGCGGTCAGAGTTCGGGGAAAGCTCCGAAATCCTGTGGGCCATTGGATCTCGTAGAACAACGAAGGGATTAAGACTGAGTGTCTTTCAACACCCTTAAGCTTAGGAGAGATAGTGACTGTCAGATCCAGATCAACAAGGGTCGTTGATCTCATACACGAATTCCCATATCAGAATTTGGGGATTGGAGTGACAAGAGATTTGGAGTCGTTGCATCGTGAACTCCCGGTTCACGAAACTCCAAAAAGATATGGACCGTTGGATCCAAATCATTGAGGATCATTGGATCTCGTACAAGAACTCGCGTATCGGAGTTCGAAGAATGGAGTGACCAGTGGTTTGGGTCGGTGCATTTCGAACTCCCGGTTACCGAAATCCTGATATGGCCAGGACCGTCAGATCAGGGGGAGATTCGCATCCATCGATCTCATCGAAGGTAAGATTTCAGGTTTCGGGGTTTGAAGAGTTGAAATACTGGACTCTCTTGCATCACTGAGTCATGAAATGCAAAAGACACCTCTTGGCTTGGCCTGTGGTCATAACCAACGATCACATGGAGGTCGATAAGGGAAGAGCTAGCCTGTGCTAGGCCCCGGTAGGAATTCGGGGATTCTATCCCTTGAGGAAGACTGGAAATTTTATTCTTTCCGTAGTGGATATGTGACAAAAGGTGTCATGCAAGGAAAAGATAAAGGGTTTAATGTTTCTCCATGTCATTTAAATTTTTCCTAAGTCTAACTTAGGAAAATGTGATTAATTAATCTGATTAGTGATCATTTAAATATTTCCTAAGTTTAAATTTATGAAATAACAACTATTAATCAGTATTAGTTAACCTTCTACGAGAAGCTTTTTTTGAGCTTATCCTAAACTCAAAGTGAATTTCAGGTTAGATTGTAGCCATTAATTTCACACGTTGGGGATCAAATCTCCACCATTGAATCATCTAGCTAGAAATTTCAAAGGAAAAGGGGTGGCTTGAGGAGAAATTGATTTCATGATAGTGACACCGAGTGTTTCAACTACAAATCAAAAGTGTGTGAGTGAGAATTTAATCTTGGGTGAGTTCAGGTGCTGAGAGGGAGATCAAAAGGTTGTTTGTCTTCATTTCCTAGCGGAATCGAGTGGCAACGTGAGAGAGGGGTCGAGTTCCTGGCATGCTAAGGCCGTGAAGGTCGTGACTGTTGCATAGGCCGTGAAAGGGGTGTTGGGGTTGAGTTTGGGGTCGAGGTTGAAGCCGAGAGGGAGAGAAGGCAAGGTCGTAACTTAGGAAATAACAATTATTAATCAATATTAGTTAACCTTCTACGATAATATTTTTTTGAGCTTATCCAAAACTCAATGGGAATATCAGGTTAGATTGTAGCCATTAATTACACACGTTGGGGGATCAAATATCCACCATTGAATCATCTAGCTAGAAATTTCAAAGGAGAAGGGGTGGCTTGAGGAGAAATCGATTTCATGATAGTGACACTGAGGGTTTCAGCTGCAAATCAAAAGTGTGCATGTGAGGATTCAATCTTGGATGAGTTCACATGCCGAGAGGGAGATTGGAAGGTTGTTTGTCTTCATTTTCTAGCAGACTCGAGTGGCAGCGTGAGAGAGGGGTCGAGTTCTTGGTGTGCTAAGGTTGTGAGGGTCATGACTATTGCAGAGGCTGTGAAAGGGGTGTTGGGGCTGAGTTTGAGGTCAAGGTTGAAGCCGAGAGGGAGAGGAGGCAAGGTCGTATCCTCTCTAACTCAGATAGAGCCAAATCATGGGGTCGTGAGCTCCCACAACCACACCTACAACCACATTACTTGCAGACAATTGAGTTGTTAGGCAGGAGGCCGAGACTCAACGAGCCATAGGCTCAGATCTAAGCCAAATTTCTCTGTGAAAGATAATGCCAGGTTTGGAACATGTTTAGATTGTAAACATTTTCTGGATTTGTTGAAGTTGATAATAAAACCCTCGTTTGTTAGTTTTCCCCGGAGTTGGGGTTTCCAGGGCAAATTTGTTGTGTTGAAATTGTGTGATTGGTTTCTTTATTTTTCGTATTGCAAGGGTTAATTTTCTGAGTTATATTTTTGTTTCATAAATTGAAATTTAGAATTTGTTGTTGTTCTTGTTCTGGGCTTTAAAATTTATTGGATTAAAAAATTAGATTACTAGGCTTAAATAAATTAACAAGAGGCTCTTGACACCTCAAGTCTGTGCGTTGTCCAATTTTTATGAAAAATAGGATTACTGTCGTGATGTACTTATTCTTTAATTCATTTGCTGCCACCTGCCTATTCTTATATTCATCGCTTCCTTCCTCATAAAATGAATCTGAATACTGAGTCAATAGGGAGCTCAACTAGGAGGTTGACCAACTCCTACTAAAATAGATCTTTCCCAGATATATGTGCAGTAGTAATTAGAATAACCCCAAAATGGCAACATTCCTCAAGGGATGACCCGTGACCATATCTTCATCTAAAATAACCAACAACCTTGCAATTCCTTTGTTGATGCAGAAATAACTTCTATTCCAAAATCGCTTCCAATATGGTATCTAACTAGAGAAGCTTTAGAAGACTATCTATATAAGAGATATATGTACTTATTGATGCTATATATGGTTTATTATCAGCCTCATTGAATGGTAAATCAAGCACTGCTACATCTAATTTCATAGCTTTTGGATCACCCTATATGCATGTTAATTTCTAGACATTTCAAGGCTTTAACAATGATATCTATTTTCACTTGGTGAGCCTTGCTTGCATCCTTCTGTGTTTGAATGATGTATATATTCTTAATCAATCTCGGATAAACTCACAATTATAGCTTCTCTAGCACTAAATATACTCTTGAATTTGCTGACCTTCTTTATTGCAGAAAGCACTCCACATAATCTCTATTATAAAAATCGCCAAAATCGCGATTTGATCTAGAAAAAGTTTTTTTCTAAAAAAATCGCAGGAAAAATCGCAAGTCGATGGGAAAAAATCGCTTGCTGAAAAGTTCGTCAATTTCAGTGATCTGCGAGGGTTTTTTTTGCTTTTATTTTAACATTTAGCCGAGGAGGAGACCCAAGCCATCCAACCAACCAAGGAAGATTTTTCCATTGGGATTTTGTGGATTCAAGGGTCAGATTTGTGGATTTGGCATTGGAATTTTCAGTCCACTTCACAGTTTTTGCATTTGGAGGTAAGTAAAAAAATTTGTCCATTATTTCTCATTTTTCCACCATATATTTTAATAGGTTTTCAGTGGCAATGAGTTTTACATATTCAAAATAGTTTTTTGATGGATCAAAAACGATTTTTTGTCACTGTTATGTGATTTTCTTTCTTGTCATGTATGCCCAAAAACGTTTTTGGGATTTTCTTGCCCTAGGTCAATGTAAATTAGTTAAAACAAATTTGTGTCTATTTCGAGTTCAAAACCAAGTTTGAATGCTAGATACATAATTGATTTATCTATGATTTTTAAATTTTCATTTTTTCATCAATAACACATGCTAAAAAACGAATTGTTTTGCCCTAGATTCATATTTTTCCATATTAAAGATGCCAAAGTCACTGGATCCATTCTGGAAGTATGGCGAGCCTGTTAATCCAGGGAATTGAAAAGATCTCTCATGCAATCTATGTGGGAAAAGAATGATCGCTGGGGTATACAGGCTAAAATACCACCTTGCGAAAATTCCAGGGCATGAGGTGGAGATTTGTCCCATTTCAAGCCCATAACTCATTGTGAAGGCCACAAAAGTACTTTAAGACTATGCAGAAAACAAAAAGTACGCAGAAGCCAAGAAAAAATAAATCACTTCAAGATCCAAGTTAAGCACACACTCTTGAAGCAATGGGAGTGGAGTCTAGTGAGATCCACTCCTCACAGTCTGTAATGCCTACAACAACATCACCATTTTTTGTGCCAAGATCCACACCCGGTGCACAACCGTCTATTAGGTCCATGTTGAAAAAAAAGAGAAAAAAGAGGCAGAAAAAATTGTGGGTAGATGCATTCTATGGAGTGATATTCCATTCAATTTTGCCAGGAACCCATTCTATGTGTCGATGTTTGAGGTTGTTTCTATTGTTGGACTCGGGTATAAGCTCCCCACTTATGAGGAGTTGAGAGGGCCCATCCTTCAAAATGAAAAGGCCAATTGCACTCAGAGGTCGCATGAGTTTCGAGATTCATGGCAGTTCACAGGATGAACGGGGATGTCAGATGGTTGAATTGATGGGAAGGGTAGGACCCTTTTCAATTTCTTGGTTCATTGTCCCAAGGGGACAATGTTTATGAAATCTATAGATTCATCTGGACATGTCAAGGATGCGACATTACTTTGTGACTTGTTGGATGGGTTCATCCAAGAGGTAGGTCCACAGCATGTTGTCCCAGTCATAACGGACAATGCTGCAAATAATGTGGTTGCTGGTAGGATGCTTATGTCCAGGTATCCTACACTATTTTGGACTCCTTGTGCCGCTTATTGCCTTGAATTGATGTTAGAGGATATGGGAAAGATTGATTGGATCAAGGATGTCATTGATTCAACAAGGAGCATCACAAAATTCATATACAATCATGCTTTTGTACTTAGTCTGATGAGAAAATTCACATGTGACAAAGAGTTGGTGCGTCCTACCATCACACACTTTTCCACTAGTTTTATTTCTCTTCAGTCTCTCTTGAATTCTAGGAGGGAATTGCAGGCAATGTTCCTTTCACCTGAGTGGCATGCTTTATCATTTAGCAGTAAACAAGAGGGGCAAGCAATTATAAGGCTAGTTGCATACCGAGAGAGATTTTGGGATGTAGTGAATGAGGTGTGCACCGTCAGTGAACCTTTGGTAAAGGTTCTTCGCTTAGTCGACGGGGACAAACCCGCAATGGGATACCTATATGAGGTTATGAATACGGCCAAAGAGTCCATTTGTGCTTGTTATGTGGACAAGGGGGATCAAGGGCATGAGAGAAAATAAATGATATGGAGGGTAATTGATGACCGATGGAACAACACACTCCATCGCCCCATTCATGTTGCAGGGTTATACCTCAACCCTGCATTCTCTTACACCTATGGCTTCAGGTTTGATTCAAAGGTTATATCTGGCTTCTTTGAGTGTGTCCAGAGGATGGTGCCAAGTGCAACTGACCGATTAAAGATTTCCCAAGAGTTGGAACTCTATAAGAGGTCCATTGGCTTATATGGGTTTTAGATGGCCATAAATGATAGGAAGAACATAATGCCAAGTAAGTTTCACCTTGTTTTAACTTTTAACTTTTAAGTTTCAAAATTCATTTTTCAAATTTCAATTTATCAGATTAATCATTGATCTTCTTAAGTTGTTTCTTAGTTTTAAAGTTTAAACTGAATCATTGTCTTCTCTTATGTTTCTCTAATTCATTGTAGATACTTGGTGGGAAAACTATGGCACAAAGGTACCTATTCTACAGAAGATGACAATTCAGGTGCTTCGCCAGACATGTAGCTCTTCTGGTTGTGAGCACAATTGGAGTGTATTTGAAAAAATACACACCAAAAAGTGCAACAGGTTAGAGAATTTCAAACTAAATTTTAAATTCATTATAAAATTATAAATTATTAAATTGTCATTTAAATTTAAAGCTTGTTTACATTCTAATAAATTAATTTATGATTTTGTACCCCACACCTCAATGATTAGGTCTACGTCTACTACAATCTTAGGCTGTGGGTTAAGCATCTTGAGAAAAAGCATGATGTGAAGGCCATTTCATTGGATGGGATTGACACCACTGCTACATGGAGGGTGGAGGTCGAGGAACTTGTTATTGAGACCGCCCTTGATTGGCTAGAGGATAGTGATGATGATCATGGTATCTTTGAGGAGCTGGATCAGGACATTCCAGAGGATATTCAGTTTCACGTCGAGTTTGTGAGTGTGCCAACAACAGAGCCACAATCACATTCATAGGGATATAGACCCAGTGGTAGCACTAGCAGTCTACCTCATCTACCTTCTTCTAGGGGACATCGGTCTCGAGGGTCTTCTAGTTCTTCTAAAGGATGTTCGACTCCAGTATGAGGCGCACATGCCTCAAGGGCACCTACTCCTAGTGCTAGAGAAAAACACTTTCTGCAGCGATTACCTTTTCCCGTAAAAAGGGTAGGGCCAGAGGGAATCGATAGTTTATTTGATTTCATTGTAGATGACTCATGTGTCATGATGATCATGAGATACACTTATTATATTTTTTGATGACTCGAGAATCAAGATTCAGGACATGATTCATTTTTTATGTGTGATGTATCACTAGACATCTTATATATCTTATATATCGGTTTTCTTTCCATATTCATGTGGCAATCTATCTATTTGTTGTTATTGTTGCTTTAAATGTTTGATTTTTTTTTAACCATAACCAACTTCCACGTCACTGTTTGTTGAAACCACGGTTTGACTACTTCGGATCCCCTCTTCATTAACTATTGAGCAAGTCATGGGACCGAAATGAATATAAACCCTTGATCTTAATCTACAAGAGTCATTTGATCTAGAGCATAAACTAAAGCACATTTTCAATAGTTCTTGGGCATATCCCCTAGTGCCTATCCTCTAATGTGCAAATGGACTTGGACTAGCAATGTGGGCATATGAAATTAGATGAAAAGTTTACAGCCTCATATTAGTTGGTTTGACCATTCGATCCTCGACATATGACTCGGCTTGACAAATCGACATGTAGACATATGATTTGGCAATTGGCTTCCTTTTACTTAGTGATTGTGAAATCATGGTTGATATAAATTGGAAATTTAGTTACCAACAAGCCCAATATTATTTACACTCAAGAACATTTGACTTAGTGGCTCTATGTCTTGGTTACATAATATGTTGGACTTCAATAAACTTAATTTGGACTTGGAATAAATGTATAGGCAAGTTGAGTCCAACCTGTAACTCATTCTTTAGAAAAACAGGAGAAGTTTGTTTTATGAGACAAGAATAGACTTGTATAAAGCATTGGTTTTGGAGCAACAAAAACGAATGGACAATAGGCTATGGAAAATTTAAAATAAGAAAACTAGGCACAAGTTTATAATGGCAAGACTTACTTAGACCGAGGATTCAAATTGAGATGACAAGGAATAGGTAGGTCTTTACAAAATTTTGCGAGAAATTGAAAACTTTTGATAAAGAAATTATTTGTTACAACACACTACACTGCTTAAACGAGGTCTTTATCGAAGATATAGGTTTGTTGGGACCTTGCACTAGAATCACTAGTGGAGCTAGTGTAGGTGTTGGCTTTAGGAGAATCCTATATGTGGAGTGAATGTCAATAAAGGGTGTTATGTGAGTATGCGCTAATTTGTTGGTGTAAGGGTTCTTGGCAATTGCTTTTGTCTCGTGTGGATCATGCAACACTATTCTAGGTTGTGTATGACAAAGAGTACAAAGAAGTAAACTTTCGCCCTCATAGCTAGCTTAGGTGTGGAATTTAGCAGTGGGTACCCATGGCTAGAAGTGAAATCACTCCCACGTAACCATTCCTACATGCACAAACTTTGTTGAAAGATAAGTCTTTTAATGAACTTTGTTAAATTTGTATGTTGTTTTATCTAATATGTTTTAATGGTGAAATATATTAATTCTTGAAATATATTAATTCTTTTAGATGAGATCAAATATAGAATGGATTATATTATATATATTTTTCATATATTTTGCCCAAATTAAATAGATTCAATGTACTTATATGTTTTTCATAATTTTGTATTCATACTAACATTGAAATATGTTATATATGACGTTTGAAGCAAGCAAGTACCGTGTAGGCCGAGGAAAAAAAGTACAACATAGTTTGGTATAAGAGCCTATGTTTGGCATTGAGGCCTTTTGGGCGAAATTATCAAAGGTTATGTAGAGTTAGATTTAGTGTCAAGGCCTTTGGGCATGCTACAAAGAAATGGGTGGTGTTGTAAATGGGGGTTAAATATCAATGTTAAAGCTTTCAAACAAAATATTGTGTTTGCTTCAATGATCAAGAGAAAAATATTAAAGTTATTGTTGTGCTCGAAGAACATAAATTTGTAGATTTGTGAGAGGTTTAGAGAAAAAAAAACTATGTAATGTAAACATGTAGGATTCCAAAGAGATCCATACATCCAACCTATAGAGTGTAAACTTAACAATTCCTTAAGAAAATGTCTTGTGAACAATTTTGCAAACTCAAATCAGGTTTAGAATAAGCCAAACTTTACTTTTATAGAGGATTCTAAAATTGGTCTTGTAACCATTGACCTGGAAATTTGTCAAGGAATCCAAACATGGAGTAGAGTAAAACCTAGGAACTAATTTGGAGAATTTTAAGGAGCTCAGGAAATTGACCCAAAAGTGAGAAAATCACTATTCTTTAGCAAAGGTAAAAAAAACCATTGTTTTGGAATAATAGAACCCAAATAATTCTTGGAGTTAGAGACTACGTGATCGTTTATGCAACTTTCATTTTATTAAATTCTACTAGCTCTATCCATTTGGAAAACAAAAAATTATGTATGTTGCACTTGAAGGTGTACAATGCAAAACTAATATTGTAGTTATTCAAGGAACATAATCTAAAATTGTCATTATTCAAAGAGCACAATCGAATTTGTCAAGCGTAATCAAAATTCAAAGTTCCATGCATCCCATACATATTATTTGCTCATTTTTCAACTTTCTTCTAGAGAAGGTAGAAGTTGGTTTTGGACTCATATTTAAATTAAAAAAGTGTCGAATCTACTCAATGGCCAACTTATGAAAGACATGCCAATTGGTGTCGAAATTTGTTTTTAGAAAAAAACTTATCACTCTTGGAACGTTATTTCATAGGAGAACAAATTTGTATATTTACACTTGTGGGATATAGTTTTTACATCTCATTAAAAAAATGAAACGGTGTTAAGGACTGTTTCAATTTAGAGTTGAAAATTTGGATGACTCTTAAAATGTCCATGGTGCATAAATGGATGTAGAAGATCTTGAAATTGAGTCTAATGATCATAGAAATTGAGAAACATCACATGATTTAGTAAAAACCAAGAAGATCATGGGATCAACTGATCTAGATTGGATCATTATATTATTTGTCATCTATCTCAATGCTTTTAGAGTGGAAAAATTGGAGGAATCAACTTGCAAGGTCATTTTAATGGCCGATCCCAGTTTGGAAAATTGGGGTTTGAAACCTTCTTGATCCATTTTGAGGCATAAAAATATGTTTTTTGGGTCAAAACATTCTCAACATTAGCTCAAAATCTTTGATTCTATTATACACATTGAGACCTTTCCAACAGTGCAAAAATCAAGTAAATTGGAGCTTGTATGCAAATGTTATGCCTCCCACAAGTTGACTTACCATGTTGACCATCATGGTACGAGTGGATGCCACGTCAACCCCCATTATTCACGCATATGGGGCTAGCCATGAATGGACTTTCAAGAAGATTCTAGAAGGTCCAAAACCTTATCACAATTGAGAGTTGAGAAAGTCAAAACCCTACCCCTAGATGGCTATCAGGCGATGTTAAATGATGGGTTGCTAGGAGAAGGGGTTCCATTATTTAGCATTGTATTTATTCCTTAGTTGAGCAGAGAACCTAGGAGCATTATTTTGAGAGCATAACAGAGGATAAGAGATTATATAGCATCCATGCATGCCACGATGTCAAAGACAACTTCACATAGAGTGCCTCTTTCTTTGTACTTGCATTTGAAGAAAAGAGAACAAAGTGGCCTCACCTTCTAGCTGGGTTTTCTCCTCTATTAGGTTTTCGAGGTTATATCTTGTGTTTATTTGTGGATGGTATGTGAGTATTTATTTCTGTCTCTATTTTTTCCATTTCAGCTATTTCATACATTTTACGCAAAAAATCAATAATTAAAGAATCTGAGATCTAAAGGAAAACAACCTTCACAGTAAAGATTTCAATATTTTACTAGATTTGTTGTGACAAACTGTCCAATGGAATATCCATGATAGTTTATAGATCATATTGGTATCAGAGTAGGTTTTCTTGGGGTACTTGTGGAAAGTTGTAGGAACCGGTTCAAGAAGAAAGTCACAAAACCCTAGCCATGGTCAACGAGCGTGTTCATAAAAACCTTCAAGATCTAGCAAATGAGAGATTTGTGAGGTTGGAAGAGAAAGTTGTTGACATATCTCGCAATATGCCCCTCCTCGTGGCAGCTCTAGCAAGCAAGCTTGGACTGTTTGGAGAAGTTGGAGGCTTGAACTCAAAGATAAGATCAAACGAGAAACTGAGGGATAATGAAGACCCAAAAAAGGAGTCACAAAAAGAACCAGAGAAAGAGCAGTAGAGTTCCAGTACCATAAGCCCTTCATAGTCTTTATTCAAGATGGAAGCAAAAGTGAACATAAAACCATACCAAGGTGAGATCGATGCACTAAAATTGAATCATTAGTTGTGGCAACTAGAAGTTTATTTCAATGTTCATCGTATAGATGAAGAACAAAATATATCGTTTGACAGACTGAAATTAGAGGGTCGTGATTTAACCTTGTGGGAAATCCATATGAAAAAACTTAAGTTGGAGGGTGATCCGCCAGTAACTAGGTGAGAGGACTTCAAAAAACTCATCTAGTCCCAATTTTACCCTATCGGGTATGTAGAGGACCAATGGATCCGATGGCACTACTTCAGACATAAGAAAGGGCAGAGTGTACATGAGTACACCACTGAGTTCAAAAAGATGGCCATCATGTTCGATATCTCTCCTAAGAGCCCAGATGTAATCCTCAAGTATCTAGGGGGGTATACATAGCCATCACAATCAAGTGATGTTTTTCAAGCCAAAGACAGTGGATGAGGCACATGTACAGACACAATATCTGGAAAACATAGGCCACAAGAAAGGGAAGCCAAGTGGTTCCAACTAGAAAGAGCACCAGGAAGCTTCCAAGGAGGGGAAGGGTGGAAAGGGGGAAAGGATAATAAGACAAAAACCACTAAACATTAATGCAAGGATCCTAACAACCATTGTAACCATTGCAATATTGATGGATACATTAAGGAAAAGTGTTGGAAACTACATCCAGAGTTGAACCAGAAGAACCACAAGAAGGATGCAAAGAAAAAGAATCTTCTAGCCACGTGTTTGAGCAATCAGGTTGAAAACAACTCCGATGTGGATGAGAAGATTGTCTGCACATCAATGCAGAAGGAGGTGAATATGAGTAGCCTTCATCACCAAGAAGAGAAGGAGATGACCAAAGTCTTCCACATAAATATTTAGGTCAAGATGACCAAGATAGATACCATGTTCGACTTCAGTTCATAGGCTAATATCATAGCAACAAATCTGGTCAACAAGCTTGGATTGGAGGTTCGCGATCATTTTATCCCATATCCATTGGGATGGGAAACAAGGATGCAAAGATCAAGGTAACGAAATAACAAACGATTAAATTTGTTGTGAGTGTTGATTTTATAGATGAAGTGGAATTGGACGCAGTCCCTTGAGGTGTGTGGAGTAGTTTTTGGAAGCCCCTACATGCATATGAGGGATGTAATATTCATGCAGAGAGATAACCAGTATCAACTAATCAAGGACGAGAAGCCCTATATCATCAACGCGCATAAAGTCAAGTCAAATATTTCACTAGTAAGTGCCTACCAAGCTAAAAATCTGATTAGTTCCGATAATAAATATGTTTTACTTAAGAGAAAATCAGACTGAGGATGAGTCAATAAGAGTAAAGGCATCCTTGGAAGGGTATACTAAAGAGCAGAGACATCAATTGGAGGAGTTACTATAGGCATACAGAGGAGTGTTCTAGGACCCTAAAAGGCTACAACCCAAGAGGGAAGTGGAGCATGAAATATAATTATTCCCAACTTCCCAATTGTCAAATATTGGTTTGTATAGACAATTTGTTTTGTAGGCAAATGAAGTGAAGAAGCAATTGTAACAACTATTGGAGTAGGGTATGAATTGACCAACCACCTCACTTTGTGGGTCACCTATCATAATTGTGCCAAAGAAGCATGGGACTTGGCGAATGTGTGTCGATTCCAAAGCATTGAACAAGATTACACTAAACAATCAGTACATTCTGCCTAGGATCAATGATCTGGTGGATCAATTGCAACATGCAAAATAATTCACCAATTTGGATCTCAAATCGTGACACCACTAGGTACGTGTGCTTTCGAGACAAGGCAAGGGTTGTATGAATGGTTGGTCATGCCATTTGTTTTATGTAATGCACCAACTATATTTATGAGATTGATGAATGATGTATTATGCCCATATCTAGATTCGTTTTTAATACTCTATTTGTATAATATACTAGTTTATAATGCTACCCAGGAGGAGCACATCTCACATCTCATGTAGGTGTTAGAGACTTTGAAGAAGCACCAGTTGCTAGCTAACCTCGATAAATGCGATTTTTCTCAGCAGTATTTGGCGTATTTGGGGTATGTTATCAGTGCAGGGGAGCTCAAGATAAATCCTGCAAAGATGGAGGCCATCATGAAATGGCTAGTTCCTACAAATGTCACTGAATTCAAGAGTTTTTTTGGAGCAACACAGTACTTACGGAAGTTCATAGCTTTCTTTTTCAGTGGTACATGCACCACTACACACCATAACTGCGAGTGGTAAGAGTTTCCAGTGGGTGAAGAATTAGCAGAATACTTTCGATGTGTTGAAAAAGAAAGATCAATTAAGCACCAGTTCTCACATTACCGAACTTGCAAAAGCCTTTTGAAGTGAAGATAGATGCAAGTGGATATGTCATGGGAACAATTTTGATGCAAGGAGGAATGCATGTACACTATCATTCTGAAATATTTCATGGGGTGGTTCTCAACTACCCTACCTATGACAAGGAACTCTATGCCTTGGTTCAAGCTATCAAGAAGTGGAAGCAGTATCTGATGGGAAAGGAGACCATCATCCACCCAGATCACCAATCGCTATAGTATTTGCAATCCCATAGTAAGCTACAAAAATCCAGACATTACAAACATATGGGGGTTTTACAACAATTTACTCTATTTATCAAGTATAAGAAGGAAAACACAAACAAGTTGGAAAACATGCTTTCAAGGCCACCCACATCTAAGATTACAACTTTGGGAACTCTAATGCACATAGAGCCTTTTTCCCATGATGCATGCAAAGAGGCATACACAGAAGATGAGGACTTCAAGGAGGTGTTTCAACAACTACAAGGCCAAGGTGACGACAAGGGTGACTATCATTTCTAGAATGGGTCACTCCACTAGCTCGATAAGCTATGTGCCCCTAAAGGTGAATGATTGCAACTTATCAGAGAGGCTCATACCTCCAAGGTTGCAGGACATTTTGGTGTTGGGAAGACATTTTCCAACTTAGAGAGGTATATGTACTAGCCCATAATGCAAGAAGATGTAGCAAGCAATATAAGAGGATGTATACTTTGTTGTACCAACAAGCCTAGTAACAAGAAGCAAGTTATATACCATCCCTTACCTATACCCACTTGACCTTGGTAAATAATTTCCATGGATTTTGTGTGAGGTTTACCAACAACTAGGAAGGGACATGAATATCTATTTGTGGTAGTTGACAAGTTAATAAAGATGTGCATTCCCATGCCTTGTAAAAAGACCATCAAAGGACAAGAAACAACAAACATGTTCTTTAAACATGTTTGGGTGCACTTTGGTACCAGTGAGCATCATCTCAAACATGGATACAAAATTTCTCAGTACATTTTGGACTACATTGTGGGAGAAGGTGGACACTAAGTTGAAGAGATTTAGAACATTCCATCCACATACGAATGGACATAAAGAAGTAGTCAACTGGACTTTGGTGCAAATTTTTAGGGGTTACAATCAAAATCATCCAAAGACCTGAGATGGAAATATGATTTACATACAACACTCTTATAATAGAGTAGTCCACACTTCTACTAGTAAGTCACATTTTTAAACTTGCTTTGGATATTTACCAGCTTCACCCTTGGATGTTGTATATGGAAAACAAGGAGGAGTGAGGGAGGACCTCAGAGGAGATGCATTGAGAGCATAAAAAAATGTTGAGAAGATTAGGCAAATCCATTTGAAAGTACAAGAGACGTTGAAGAAGTCACATGAAAAATACAGGGCCATACATGATCAACACATAGCTGAGAAGTCATTCAAAGTGGGAGACAGTTTGGTTATAGCTAAACAAGGAAAGACTATAGGGTCCTGGTAAGAAGATCAAGGCTCTACGGTTTGGATCTTTCAAGATATTGAGGAAGGTAAGAGATAACACCTACAAACTCAATCTACCCCTTTATATGCACATTTACTCAATAATCAATGTGGAGAATCTAAATGGTGCTTAAAAAATGGTGTTTATTTATTTATATATACACAACCCCCCTCTTGGCATGTTATTTATATACTTCATAATGATCATTTAAATTGAATCATATCATATTCATTACATTATTATTAGAGCATGCAATATATTTTTTACATGCAACTCAAAGTGTTTTAATTTTGCATTAATTAAGTTTCATGTTATAATTTTTTATAAAGTTTTCCATTATTAAATTGATTTTTTTTGAAAATTAAAAATAAACTTAGTAATTTCACTTTTTTTTATTGGTCAAAGACATCAATGAACAACATAAATCGCTGAAAGAGAATAACTTTATTTTTAAAACATAGAAAATATAATAAAAAATATTTAATATGGAATTTCTAAAAATACTATGTAAATTTTCACATGCCATTGTGGACTTTTGTTTACTAAACCCCCCAAAATGTGGTTGTCACTTTCCATGTGATATTTTGATTTTGATGGAACCAATTATATATATATATATA
>ML777892.1:469355-486344 GCA_009831015.1 Picea engelmannii | reverse complement strand
AAGAACTTTTATATATATATATATATATATATATATAAGTTCTTATAATTTTTCATTTATTTTTTCATTTCTACATTCAACTTAAAGTTTATTATTTTCTGAATTTCTATATCCAACCAAGAATTTATTTACTATTTCAATTTATGTATTTGACACAATTAACCACTTTATGGCATATTCACTTGTTCATTTATGAATTCTAGTTCTATTTACATTCATTATTCTTAGTTATAAAAATTTGTTGTTTGTGAGATTAACATTATATTCAATACATTATTATTAGTCTCTACCAAAGCAAGGAATATAACGATCGATTTTCAGTCAAACTATATTGACTTTGTAATTATATTAAAAAATTTCTACAATGTTTTAAAAGTTTCATAATATTGATGTATTAAATTCAATATTCATTAATTCTATTTTCTTATTGGTTGAAAACTATGAAGTGACAATTTATCCTTGCCCGAATGTGAAATTGTCAGAAAAAAATAATTAAATTTATTTTATATTTTAATTTTTTTTAAATATTACCATATGTCCTCGTCAATGACTAGTTGTCATTGTTATCGCATAGTTTGTAGCTAATATAAAAGGCTATAAGATAGAAGGCCAAACTGGTGTAACAGGAACCAATCCCACCCAATGTCACCACAATGGGATGGTTCTTTCTCTTTAGGGAGGTTAGGCCCAGGGGAGATGTCCCCGATGACCTGGGGTTTTGAAGAGGCAAAAGGCTAATAAGATAGAGATAAGGTTTTCCCCCTCCACAAGTCACCACCCAAATAGATAGTCCGGCTAAACAACCAATAATGAAGTAAAACCCAAAGGAAGTATACATGCCTGGAACAAAGCAACAACAAACTGATATGTGCAAGCTATTTCAATGGGTTAGTACTTCACAAGACTATATGATAAATATATATAAGCAATTAGAAATAAATGTTGACGAAGTCAATGTTTATCAATAACAATGAAAAATTATAACACTTCACTAATAAATATTGGAACAATGTGGCATTCAATGTAACCAATCAACACCTTATTCAATTAATGCCCAAACCACCATTCAATTGCTCAAAAGACAAAACGTTGTTGCATCAATGATAAAATAGCCAAGGAGGACATCAACACTTAGGGTTAGTAGGTTAGTCTAGGCTAGGGTTAATGTAATTATAGTTTGGTCAAAGTGTGTGAGAGTATTTAGATCAAGTTCTACTTCAACACTTGAGGTCTTAGGATCAGTGCCTTAGGGTTTAATGGAGTCAATAATGAAGGACGCAAGAGTTGAAGGAGACAAAGACTAAGGACAAGAGGGAGAAGTTATGAAGTGTTGCTATTGCAGGGCCTTAGAATCAAAATCCTAGGGGAGAGAGGCTCACGCCGGTGTTTCTTTAGCAAGGCCTCATGCTCTCTCCTCCTTCCTTAGATCAACTTGGCAAAATGACTAGCTCAAATGAAGCACAAAATCAAGACAAGAAGGCTTAATGAGGGAGAGTGTTTCTATAGCAAGGCTCTTTCATCAAACCCTAAAAGAAAAACGACCCTAAGTGTATATTACCTAGGTCTGGGGTGTCTTCTTCCTCTTGAATTCTAAATGGTACGACTAGCATAGGAGAGGAAGAAAATGGAGTGTAGCTACGACTAGGCTCTCTTTTTCTTCTGCAATGGTTGAAACTTTCTCTATCAGGGGACATGAGACAAGGACCTACTTGTGTGCTTGTCACCTAGGGTTTTGATTCAACAAAATTTATAAACATATGCAAGAAATTAGACTACAACCATTCTTTCAAGAAGTTTTGCAGAAAAATACTTACAATTCATCAAGAAATAACCATGCAAACCCTAGTTGTAACACCTTCCTTCAAGAGAAATGCCAAAATATGCCAAAAATGTCTTCCTTCAACAAGTGTGCCTCCTTAAATCAGCCAATAACCTAAGATAGGGCACAAATTTCAAACCTCACCAAGTGGCGAGTCAGTCATGATGAAAAAATGAGAGTGAAAATCTCCCATTTATACAAAACCTTGACCTAATTTTACATTTTAGGTCAGGTAAAATGGCTGACAAGGCCAAAATATCAAATCATATTGTTTTACATTAAATTGTCAGGTTAAAACCCTAAATCAAGTTGAAGGGAGAGTAAAATCCCCTCCAAGGGAGACGTTAGCCCTTTTTAAGGCAGATGGGGCATCCTGGAGCAATACGTTAGCCCTCCCTAGGCTTCTCCAACCTACCACACGTGCCACTACTGCCTAGTCTGTCTGCCCTAAACATCCATGATGTTGGGTGATGTCATGGTCAAGGTGGTGACGTCCTATGCCTCCAAAGGCCAACGTTCCACTAAGAAAGGGTCATCCCCCTAGGTCAAGCTATGTTGGGGTGCCTGTTGTGGAACGTTCTCTTCTTCTCTGGTGCAAAGCCCCTGATCCATCTATGTCCTGTCTCTGCCCCCAGATGGGGTCTCAACATCCATCTGGTGGGCTCTTCAGCCCCATGGAGGTACGAACTGATCATCTCCCCATGTGTATTGGTCCAAATGGTGCCTGTACATCGAGCATGGTCCTGCACATCAAAGACTACGCCCTCCGTGGGCTCATCAGTCACAGGGATCATAGCAATGTCAATCAAATCTCATCATCAATATTATTAAACATATGCATAAAATCCCTAATACATTAGTTAACAACTCAAAGACGTTACACAAGCATGCAATACAAGTCTAGAGAAAAGGACAAATCGTCCTATTGGGCTAGTGTCCACAAGAAAAGGAAAGTTCTTGAAAAGATATCATCCAAGACATGTAAGTGGGTGATGTGATCAGGGGATGTCCAAGCACGTGGGTGTAGTGAAGGCCAAGGATGCAAAAGTGTTACCTGTGGGTGCCTTTGTAGAAGGCGAGTTGTACCTGTCATGGACGCATTCTTTCCAATCCCATTCTTGCCTTTATTCTTTTTATTCTTTTATTCCATTTTTTATTTTTTTTGTTCAAGAGCCAATCAGGGGACACTGCCTTGGCATGGTGACGAGAGTTGATAGCGTTACCCACAAGTAATTTCACATAGATGAGTAGGTTGGCTCATGATGAGACCCCCTTTCCCTTGTCCATGCAACCAAGAGTCACTGCCCTGTCGTGGTAACTAGTTGGTGGCAATGCCATACTGCTAAGTACCCATGGACCTAATAGGTTGGATCGTGATGAGACCCCCTATCCTCTGACTAGGTCTTGTTTTATTATTTTTCTGAATCCCTCTTGTTTCTTGCTGAGAAGCCTTTTATTACTTTCTTGGGGATCCCTGGGTGAAGCATCTCGAGGTTTTATTCTTAGGCTTTTATCTTTTACCAGCTTGCTTTTACCTTCTGGGCCTTTAGCCCCTTCTTCCCATTAGGTAAGGTGCAGTCCTGAAAATAGGTCAACCCAATGCCCGGACAAGGGGGATGGGATAAGTGAGTGGGAAGTAAGATGAAGAAGTGGTGCTATGATGGGAGCCGATGATGGCTTTTCAAAAATCCCCCCAGTGGCAAACCAAAACCTATAGATACAGGCTTGCTAGGGCACCCTTTCAATCCCCCCGAACATGGTTAAGTGGGCAAATGTAAGATCCATGCAGTCGTTAGAAATAAAAGGTATCAGATGCATACATTTAAAGGTTTTAACGATCAAATGTGACACATACCATGATACCTGGACTAATTACCTCATGAAGCAAGAACCTCTTTTGATACAAGACCAAACCGATGGTGATGGATGTTGTTGTTGCTGACAAGATAAAGATGATGGAAGAAGAAAAGGTGGGCCCTCCAGGGCCATGCTCAGATCAATCCTGCTCTCGGTACTCCATGTCTATGACCCGTGGGCCTCGATACATGATCTCCTAGTTATCCCTGGAAAGTGGGGATAACAGTCATGTAATGGGATCATCTTCCCTACACATATCTCCTTTGATGGGATCCTTTTTCCTACACATATCTCCTATGTCATCCATAGATCGTTTTTATTTAATGTGTATTGACATGAGCATATGGAAAGTAGCAGAAACCTTTGTATTGTTAAAAAATGATAATAAAATAATAATAAAATTAAACAAAATAGAAAAATTGCCATGTACAAAATGGTGCATTCAATGTTCGTATTGAATAAGAGTAGGTTCATTCAATGTTCATATTGAATGAAATCATATCGAAGTCCAGCGAAGGAAAGATCACCAAAGATCACGAAGTTAATGGTAAATCATTAACACTATTCATATTTCAAAGCTAGAGAAAGGACATTAATAACATATAAATGAAATATTAGAAAAAACAAATTTAATGGGCAACGCCATAGCCATAATTTTTTATTAAATGGTCTCTTGCATGCCAAAGGAAGTTTTCATTTTGATGCTTGGTTTAGATGGAGCACGTCATAGATCTCACTTCATTGCTCTATTTTGTATGTTATATAATTATAGTGTTGAATAGCTCTATAAGATTATACTATGTTTGTGGAATGACAGTTCTCTACAAATTCAAATTGGGGGAGTACGTTAGAACAATGTCCACTATCGGATTCAATATAGAGACTATTATGTTTAAGAATATGAACTTCATTGTGTGGGATGTAGGCTGGTCCGAAAAGATCTTTTAAAGACTATAGTTAAGTTTTAAAGCATGAGTTCATTAACCATTTAGGAATTGAAGAAAGATGAAGAATTAATGATATAACATGGCATCCATAATAATATATGTAGATATGAAAATAAGGATAAAGAATCAGAAAACCATAACAACAAATTTGTTAACAGAGTTCGGCAAGATCACCTACGTCTTCGGGCCTTTGTCTCAGTGGCTGAGGCTTTCTTATTTCTCTTCAAAGCTTCAAAAGTAAATAAAAAAAGTGTCAAATGGATTAAAAACTGGTCTGGTTATGTTCTTCTTGACCTGAAGAACCCAACACAACTAACAACACTGAAAACGGTTGAGCAAAGCTCCCAGAATTAGCATGCAAAGTTCCCCTCCTCGATGACTTCCCTGCATAAAAAATGTCTTTGGCTTCACAATTCTACAACATTTCTCTTGTTCTGAAATTTTTTGGACTGTCAAAAACCTCTGGTTTATATAGATTTTGATTTGGGGGTTGAAATCCAACTTCCCCCAACTTTATGGCCTCAGATTGGGCTCAGATCCCCTTCAGAGGGCCAAAAATCCTCAAAAATCACTAAAAATCAGCTAAAAATCCACTATAATAAGGTCATACTCAAAATTTGGAAAAAAATCTGCTTAAGCCCCTAGTTAGGGTGTGTGCCCCCCTTATGTGGTCATATGAGGGCCATGTGGCCTAGTGCTAAGGGGCGCGCCTCCCTTAGCTAGAAAAAGTGCTTAAGTTTAAATTTATGAAAAGTGGGGTTTTTCTCTAAAGTAGTAATTCACCCTTTGTGGCTAGCTCATAGTGCTTAATTCATTTAAAGAGGCAGGTCATGGGATCGAATCCCATGGAGTCCAACAATATAAATTGACCTTTTTAAGGCCTTGACCATGGTGACATGTGTCAACCCATGGTTGGTCAATCTTTTTCCACATGGACTATCAAAACTTTGACACTTGTCATCATGAACCGTTGCCACTTGTCATGACCTAGTGATACACATGTCATCACTTGATGTCTTCCACTTGTCAAATTTAGAATCTGCGACGTGTCACATGCTGAAGATGCCACTTGTCCCTTGACTAGTTGAATTTTTACATGTTTGACCCAAACTTCAAATTGCGATAACTTTTGCATACAGACTTCGTTTTTCGATCCATTCGCGTCGTCGTAAAGCTTACAAGGAGAAATTCGCGATCCTACCATTTTCTTGAGCATTTTAGAAATTTGATTTTTGAACCTTTCAAGATCCATTTGGATCACACCTCCCCACTAAGACCTTTTGATCCTCCAAAAGGGTATTAACCAGTCATCAAGTGCGGGATAGGCCACCCCACTTGTTCTTTGTCTTTAAACTTTGTCCTGTGCACCTGTCTCATCAAGATCAATTGAAAAACAACCATGACAACTGAGATCATATTGTTAGCCACTTGTACTCTTTCACATCTTACTGAAGCCACTACCATCCATGTTGAAAACATTAGCAACTATAACATCAGAAATATGATTGCAAATGAACTAATATGTTTGTAGTACTTTCACGACATTAGCTTATCTTGAAGCAAAGTATGATTGAACTTCCATTCCACAACCATCTCATGTTCATGCTTAAGMTCAATTTCTTTATTTGGCACAATTATAGGTGTGTTGCTTGCATAAGTTGCCTTCCTTAATTGTTCCATTGTTTGAAGAGATTGATTTGCTTTTAAGTGATGAGCATGTACAACATATTCATTGCCTTCTTTGGTTAAGTGATATTGATTTTGTTCCCTGTAAAAGATTTTTTTGCGATCATACAAATAAGGACTGCCTAAGACCATTCCACATTCATTGAGTGGCACCACATCACACGTTACCTCATCCACAAATTTTGATGAAATTTCAAACTTTAAAGTGCATTGTTTTGTTATGTGCAATTTATGATTGTTGCTTATCCATTTAAGTGAGTAAGGTTTATGAAGCATATGAGTGTCTAATCCCAATTGTTTAACCACTTCATTTGAAATCAAGTTAGATTGAGATCCAATATCTATCAATGTGTCGACCTTAGTATGCTTCATTATGACCCTTATGTGAAACAATTTACTTATAGAATCATATCCATCACCAATTTTACTTGTCAAACCAACTGCTATGATTTTAGACTCATCAACCAAATTTGATCCCAAGTCTGTTGGTTGTGTTGTTGTTGCAATTGTTTGCCTCCCTTTCCTTTCTTTGAACCACTTCGGTCTCTTCTCGGGATGCAATTGCCAGCAATGGTCATCATCATGCCCTTCTTTCTTGCAATTGCTTGCAAGAGAGCTTCTCTTCCTTTCTTGTCATTGAATTTTCTTTCTTTCCATTCCCCTTCCTTTTGTCCTCTTTTCTGAAAGACGATTCCCTTGATACATCAACTCTTGTTTTCCCTACCTCAATGTATGTTGCTTGAACAGAAACCTCATCAAGATTAGTAGGTATAAACATAAATACAATGTTATGAATCTGTGTCGGTAAACCTCCTATATATTTCATAAGAGATTCTTGGGTATGTAATGGAATGTCTAACATTAATGCCATCTTACGAAATTCATTTGTGTATTCTTGCACCGTTTGTCCCTTTCTTAGTTTAATACCTTGCCATTCAATTAAAGCCTTCTCTTTATAACCCACAGGATAAAATTGTTTTCTAAGTGCAGAAACAAAACCTTGTCATGATGGAAATACATTACCCACTTGTTGCACGCCATTTTGCAACTTGCTCTGCCACCAGATGAGTGTTGTGCCCACAAGTCAAAGCGATGCCAATTTGATTTGAGTTGTCTCATCCTTGATTTGTTGCACACTAGAATAAGCTTCCATATATTTGATCCAATTATCAAGCCTATCTGCATTGACTTCACCATCATACATGGGTAATTCAAACTTCACATCAAGCTTAAGTAAAGGCATATCATGTTTATGTTTATGGGAATGTTTTCTTGCGGTGGATTTGGAAACTTGTACTTGAAGAATGAGAAGTTGATGGAGAAGAAGGAGTTGAAGGAGGAGGTTTAGGAGGATCCTCTCCTTCTTCACTTTTGGCCTTTGAGGATTCACCTAGAATCGGTCTCTTCCACTCCAAGTAATCATATAAAACCTTTACCATCTCTGACATGGCAAAGAAGCTCTTTTGAAACTCTATCTCGTTATGAGAAAGTCCCTCTTTCGATGCCATCTTCTCACTTTGAGAAGTTCTCTTTCTCGATCCAATCTCAGGATTCTATTCGACAAACTCGCCTTCACCACGATTCAATTTTTCCCTGGTAATCATGCAAACTCAAAAACTAACCGTCAATCTGCTCTGATACCACTTGATCCAAAAAGATCTTTTAAAGACTATGGTTAAGTTTTAAAGCATGAGTTCGTTAACCATTTAGAAATTGAAGAAAGAGGAAGAATTAATGATATAACATGGAAGCCATAATAATATATGCATATCTGAAAATAAGCACAAAGAATCAGCAAACCATAACAACAAAGTTATTAACAGAGTTTGGCAAGATTGCCTATGTCTCTGGGCCTTTGTCTCAGTGGGTGAGGCTTTCTTATTTATCTTCAAAGCTTCAAAATTACATAAAAAAAGTGTCAAATGGATTAAAAAATGGTTTGGTTGTGTTCTACTTGACCTCGAGAACTCAACACAACTAACGACACTGAAAATAGTTGAGCAAAGCTCCCGGAATTGGCCTACAAAATTCCCCTCCTCGATGGCTTCCCTGCATAAAAATTGTCTTTGGCTTCACAATTCTACAACATTTCTCTTGTCATGAACTTTTTTTGGACTGTCAAAAACCTCTGGTTTATATAGATTCTGATTTGGGGGTCGAAATGCAACTTCCCCCCAATTTTATGGCCTCAGATTGGGCTCAGATCCCCTTCAGAGGGCCAAAAATCCACAAAAAACACTAAAAATCAGTTAAAAATACACTATAATAAGGTCAAAACCCAAAATTTGGCAAAAAATCTAAGGGTCATATGAGGGCCATGTGGCCTAGTGCTAAGGGGCACACCTCCCTTAGCTGGAAAAAGTGCTTAAGTTTGAATTTATGAAAAGTTGGTTTTTTCTCTAAAGTAATAATTAGCTCTTTGTGGCTAGCTCATAGTGCTGAAGTCACTTGAAGAGGCAGGTCATGGACTCGAATCCCATGGAGTCCAACAATATAAATTTGACCTTTTTAAGGCCTTGACGATGGTGACATGTGTCACCCTTAGATTGGACCATGTTGACCATGGTTGGCCAATCTTTTGCCACATGGACTATCAAAACTTTGACACTTGTCATCATGAACCCTTGCCACTTGTCATGACCTAGTGATCAACATGTCATCACCTGATGGATGCCACTTGTCAAATTTAGAAGCTTCCACATGTCACATGTTGAATATGCCACATGTCCCTTGACTAGTTAACTTTTTACCTGTTTGACCCGAACTTCAGAATGTGATAACTTTTGCATACAGACTCCATTTTTCGATCTGTTTGCGTCGTCGGAAAGCTTACAACGAGAACTTCATGATCATGTCATTTTCTTGAGAATTTGAGAAATTTAATTTTTGAGCCTTTCAAGATCCATTTGGATCATAGGCGGCCAAGACAAAATCTGCCATCCGTGGAGACAGTATATGGTAAATGCCTAGGTATACTCCATTTTTAATGTATTTTAGTGGAAGTTGGCTAATGAATTTTTTTGGAAGTTTGTTTCTTTAAGCAATGTATGATGTGTATCTATGTATTAATGTGTCCATTCCTACATTTACTAGTTTCAATGCTTTCTTATAAAACCCAATATTTTAATTAGCATATTCCCAGATGATAGTTAAAAGAGTTTCTTACCTTTTCCAGGGAATCAGGAACTGGGATCCCTTCTTTTGTGCACTTGAATCTTTCCAGCTCTTTGTGCATTAGATTTATTTTTTCTCCTTGGAAATTAATGTGCATGGAATAAATGTGTTTGCCATGGAAGCCAAATAATATATATGCACGTCTATTTTAATTTATATATTAATGTAAAGATGGATGTACCTCTTGATTTTACCACTCCCAACTTAATATAATCATAATTTCTTATTTCAGCTTGGGAGATTCTCCCATCTGTGAATAACGTCAAATCCAATAAGGATTGGTTTGAGCTTTATTTGGGTACATGACTGACTTATGGTCTTTTCCTATTTCAAGATAAGTGCTTTCAATTTTAATGAAATTGTCTCTAAATAGCAAAGAGAATATTATAGACTCAAGAGCAAGCCCTCTTGAAGGAAAAGTCCCAGTGTTGATAGAATGTCATAATCTGACTGATAGCTTATTAAATGTTTCATAGAGACATTTTAGTCAAGTCTATCTCTATGGGTACGGTGCTATATTAGAGAATATAGTGTAGCTTTCTCCTTCAGGTGAAAAAATTAGGTCCCTTGAACTCGGACCCGAGTAACTATGGGGTTATTTCATTCTTGCTTTGCATTTTCCAAGCTTATGGGAACCCAAAAATAAAACATGAAAATAGTGAATAAGCTAGCGTATAACTAAGGTGAATTTTTTTATTTCTAAGTTTGTGATGATATCCAAATGAGAAATTAATGAAAGTAGACAAACAAGACTCACTGAAGATAAACGTATAATCAAATGACATTGTTGATATTATTGCACTTGCAATTCCTGAAAGATGTATTTAACTAATATCATTCACCTCTAAATTGAAGGAATGCACATCGAATGCACTAGTGATGTGTGTTTCCCTAAATAGGATATATATGTATGATCCAGGTGGATATTGGTGGCCACCCACCTTTTCCAACTGGCTCAAAACAGTTTTCTGGCAATTTTGGCAATTTACTATTTTTAGCATTTTTTAACTTCTAGGGCCATTTTGAGGGCTTAAATAAAGGTTTTTCAAAATAAAGTTTATCAATAATATCCAAAGGTATCATTGAACCCCCAAAATGAATCTCCTTGACGATACCTTTCCAACGGGCTATCATACGCCTAAAACGGAGATCGTATGCAAAAGTTACAACCCCGGGAAGTTGATGTACTAACCTACCCAGACGGGGCCCACATGACTTTTTGTGCTTCATCTCCTAGGGTTAGGTTTTTTGGATGTCTAGGGTTTTTGGAATTCTTGTTTATTGTAAAAAGGCCTTCAGAGCCTCATTGTAATCATCTTCTTGTGAATGTGAGTAGCCGTCACATCTCTTCTCAGAGATAAGTTGTTACCATTCTAGCGAGTCTTTCACTCTGTATTTTTACAGTCTATGTACATTTCTTTCAATAATAGAAATTGTGTATTACCGTATATCTGTGTTTATGGTTGCATCTATGATACATTTTTGTTATATTATTAAATATATGTGATATCTCTGTGTATTTCTTTATTATATCTTCGCTCTCAGTTCATGCCGAAAATAATCTAGATCAATGTGTGTGTACACATCTATATGTACATATGCATATACATATACATATACACATACATAAACATATACATATACATATGTATATATGTACACACATATAACGAGTGTAAAATGATAATGCAAATGTCATCGTTGTGGTAAGTCCTAAGGATTTTGACTATCTCAATTTTAGAAGGGCGAAATTTTTCCCAATGCAACAATAGTTGGCATCTCTACTATATTATACTGAAAGTATGTAGATAAAATATAATCACGTGTCTTCACTTGTTATGCACTGCGGATTTATGAAAACGTCTAAGTACCTTCTAATCAATTACACCAGGCACTTGACATTCCCTACGACCTAGTATACAATATGTTATAATTTGTAGTTCGTAATCCTAGACGATAATCATAAGATTTTCTTACCTTTCCTAGGGAATCAGGATTTGGGATCCCTTCTTTTTTGCACTCGAATCCTGCCAGCTCCTCATGCATTCACTTTAATTTTTCTCCTTGGGAATTCACATGGATGGCAAAAATGTGTTTTCCATCGCAAGCCAAAAAGTATATATGCACGTCTATTCTAATTTCCATTAATGTAAACATGACTTTGCCTTTTGATTTTACCACTCCCAACATAATATAATCACAATTTCTTATTTCAACATGGGAGATTCTTGAGTCTGAATAACATCAAACCCAATAAGGACTAGTTTGAACTTTGTTTAGGTACAACGCGTGATGTTTTAAAATCAGGTTCGAGAGGGGTAGGAAAAATGAGTTGCGCACTCTCTCGCATCAACAATAAAGTTTGTGAACAAGAGTTGCATGTTCATTGGTGTTCACAATAACAACCGTAGAGTTTTCCTTCATGTTTCCTCTAAGTTTCACAATGACATCGTTGGCCTCCATGTTAGGGTTCCTCGAGTTTATTAAGAAATTTGCAAAGTTACAAGGTTATTGAGGAATTAAGTTATTAAATTAGGTTAAATTAAGGTTAAATTCCTTTCTTGTTTCCTATCAACTTCACGTTGACATTGTTGGCCTCCATGTTAGAGTTCCTCAAGTTATTATGAATTTTATAAAGTTACAAAGTTATTAAGGAAATAAGTTAACAAATTGGGTAAAATTAAGGTTATGTTAAAAGACTAGATATTCTTAAAGTGTTTTTTAAATTTTCTTTCTAGAGAAAAAAAGCATTTATATTCATTTTTGGTGAATATACATGTTCCAACTGTTCATCCGAATGTTGTTAAAAAAAGTCACAGACCATCTATCCAAAAGTCTATAAATATTCGCAATTATGTACTCTGTCCATATTTAGTGGGGACATTTTGATTGTTCTTCCTTGTCATAAAAAAGACATCATATCTCGACATTTTTACATCAGAAGGGAAAATACACAAACATAGCAGATCCCAAAAGAAGCAGGGACCTAATACTTGTTCTCAAAGGTGCACCTCCATAGCCTCTATTTCGACCCCGTCGTGAAATTCATATACGCTGAAAGTACCTGGGTTTAACAACACAACTTCCTTTGATAGTTCGTCCACCTTGGAGTTCAATTCTCTCAGAAGATGGTGAAAATATCGCCAACGAAAAGACTTGAAAGTTTCTCTAATATCCCTCATGATGGGTTCAAGCCCGATGTTCTGAATATTGACTTTATTCATAGCCCAGTCTATAACCAGCTTGGAGTCACCAAAAACCTGGAGTCTTTGGATGTCTTTTTCCTTTGCAGTCTCAAGGAGAGTCCAAAGTCCGATGAGCTCAACCCTATTGTTTGTTCTGGGACCTGGGGCATAACGGATATGAATGTGGTGACTATGGGACAGGAAAAGAACCACCCCCACCCTGCATTTGGGGGGTGTCCCTGGCTAGCACCATCAAAGTAACCCCAAGGAGTCTCATAATCAATAATAGGCAGGATGGGGATCCTTGGGTTTTTGAGGCCCGTGTCTTCTTTGAAAGCAACTACTTGTGACAAAGTAATGGCAGCAATAATAGTAGGAGGAACATCCTTATTATCGAAAATGGCCCGCTTCCTGGCCCACTAGATATTCAAGATCAACAAGTTGGGGAGGCCCACATAAAATTTGACAGATCGATCATGTATCCAAGTCTTGTAACATTCTTCTACTGTAAAACTATTCCAGACCGACTTTGCCACAAGCTTGTGCTTTATTTCCATAGTGACCTAACCTGCATAGGAGCAAGAGATGAAAAGATGAGCAATGGATTATGAGGAGAGTTTACACAAAGTACATCTACTAGGGGCGATCCATCCTCTCTTTAAAAGGTTGTCCCATGTCAGAAACTTATTGTTTAGAGCCAGCCAAAGGGTGAGTTTATAATGAGTAGGGGCTTTAAATTTCCATAACGACTTCCACCACCAGTTTAAATATACTCCCGGGAAATGAGTCTCGTGTCGGGCTTTGTAACCCAACTTCGCAATGAAAGAGTCGTCAACAAACTTATAGGACCAACACAAGGAGTCTTCCACCTCCGGGTTAATAGTTACAAAGCTCCCATAGAGTAAGTCTAGGAAATCATCCCATTCTTAGGCAATATCGGTTGGAAGGTACAACAACGCCGCAAATTCCCATCCAACACAACCTCTCAATTGTGGGAGTCCTTCACAAGTGTCTGCCAGTGTGTGAAGGCCAGGGGCCCTAAGGACCATGATAAGGGGGGCTGAGTGATTAAAATGGTTTCTGAAACCCACCCAGGTATCTTCCCCTAAATGCATCATCCTTCCATCACCCACTTTCAAGGTTGTCCAAGGACCAACCAAAGTGAAGGTTGACACAAAGGATTTCCACACTAAGGAGCCAACACGGGATTTGTTGGGAGTCTTAAACCACTCAGCAATGGATTTTCCGAGAAAATATTTAGAGTTCATGACTCGGACCCATAGAGAGTTTCCCTGAGTCATGCGCCAAAGATTCCCTTCGGCTAAGGCCTTTGCGAAGGGCCAAATATATTTTACCCCCTAGCCACCCATATCTTTTGCCGTAGTAATTTTTTACCAACAAGCTAAGGGAATGCTTTCTGGGAAATGTTGTCTAGCCCAAAGATATTGGAAACAAATCGTCATGATCTTCTGGAGTACCCCATTCAGAATGGCCATGATTGAGTTCCAATAGACTGGTATGCTCTCAAGGACTGCCTTAATCAGAACCATCTTGCCTCCTCGAGAAAGATTCTTGTTGACCCAAACCATGATTCAGGCCTCAATTTTTTTAATGAGCCAAGCCCAATTCTCTTTCATGTAACAGTCTAGCTTAAGCTGGAAGCCCAGATATTTCAGGGCATCCGAGATAGGGATACAATGAGTAGGAAAGAGGTTTGTGATGTGTGTTTTGTCTGACTTCGATCAATTTTTCAATATGATGTTGGACTTGTCCATATTTATTACCATGCATGTAGCCTTACAAAAAACATGAAGTATCTTCTTGAGGATGCGAGCTTCGGCCACCGTCTCGTAAATACTGCAGAAAATATCGTCAACAAAAAGTAAACGTGTGATGATTTCTGAAACCAAGATCTTAATGCATCTAATATCATATTTGTGGCTCGCTTCCTTGAGAAGTCGGTTGAGGGCTTCTTCCACCACCAAGATGAGAAAAGGCGACAATGGGCAGCCTTGTCTAAACCCTCTGGAGATTTTGAAGAATCGAGAGGCAAATCCATTTATGAGCACAACAAACGTTGCATTGTTTAAGCAACCCAAAATCCAATTGACCACCAAAATATCCATGCCCATCTGCAGAAAGATAAGTCTCGGGAAGGTCTAATCCACCTTGTCCTATGCTTTTGATATATCCAACTTTAGGATGGCAACTTTAAGGTTATTTTTTTTTACGAAGTGTAGGCTCTCTTGTGCTAGGGAAACTGCATCATGGATCTGTCTATTATGAAAGAAACTGAAATGTTCCTCGCTGATAAAACCGATCATCATCGGTCGAAGTCTTCTATAAATGATATTTGAAATTATTTTATAAGCCACATTCGCACATGAAATGGGTCTATAGTCACCAAAAGTTTCAACCTGTTTTTTTTTTTTTAATGAGACATAAAATTTGAATTTAGCACAACATGGATCTACCCACTCCTTTGGGATTCCATGATCATCAATAACATATCCGACTTAATTAATTCATAGAATTTTTTTTAAAATTCTACCGAGAAACCATCAAGTCCCGGTCTCTTGCCACTCTACATAGAAAAAAGAGCCCCTTTTATCTCGTCTTTTGTGACCTCCATCAAGGACTTGTTCATTTCCTCTAAAAAGACTCGGGGGAACTTCTATACCACCCCAAGAATCTCCTAAATGAGGCATCCTGGAGGGGCCTTGAATATGTTTTCAAAGTATTTAACCTTGGCTTTTGCCTTATCACCGAACAAAGAGAGAGAGTAGTTCAATCTTCTCCAATTATTTCCCAGATAGTATTATTATTCTTCCGAAAATTAGCAAATGCATGAAAAATTGTGTTGTTGTCCCCGACCTCCAGTCATAGAGCCCTACTTTTCAATCGCCAAATATGTTCCTCCTTGAATAATCATTCACCTTTTTTTCTTTTCGAGGGCCTTCAAGTCCTCCAATTGAGCGGGGCTCATATTGTCTCCTTCAAGTATCTTATGGATGGATGCAATTTCACCCTCAATAACAACCAATTCTTGTGATTTTCTTTTCTTCCAGTCTAGGAGCCATTGCTTGATGGCTCATTTAACACGTTTTAGGTTATCTTTGAACTTAAGCATCAAAGGCTCAGGCTTATCCGAGGAGAGATGGAACCAATTCTCTCGTACCAGCTTAATTAAATCTTCCTTGCCAAACCATGCTTGGAAGATTTTAAGGGGAGACACCTGAGAAGAGGGCAAAGTGTCCCATTGCAACACAATCAGTCGGTGGTCTGAGAGTCCCCCTTCTGACACTCGGGACTTGAACTTGTGATTCATAGCCATCAAAGCTTCTGAGATGAGGAAACGGTCCAACCTTTTAGCAACAAATTCATCCCCAACCCTTCGATTGAACCAAGTGGGAGAAAGCTTGGGAGGATCTAGGTTGATTAAATTTTGTTTCTCTAGGAAGGAGGAGAAGAAAAGTCTTTGGCAATCCTCCCTAGGATGCGGCCCCCAAATTTCCCTAAGAGAGAGGGAAAAATTCAAGTCACCTCCAACAATGGTGAAAGTGTTTCTGAGCATGTTTTCTTCCCCAATTGATTCCCATAAGTGAATCCTATCCACATAAGGCCCGTAAATATTAATCACCATGAACGAGAATTCATAATCTTTGTGCCCTAGGGACACAAAAGTTGTATCCTTGTGGGAGGATGTTGAAAACACCTTAAAGGACTAGCTCCACCCCATAATCAACCCCCCACATCCCATCAGCATCCAACGCACTAGAAGACCAATTCTTTAAAAGGGGTTCCAGGGCTTCTCTGGATTTTGCAGTCGAATACATAGTCTCCCGAAATAAAATGGCATTCGGAGAAAGACTCGGAATGAGTCGTTTGAGGGATAATATTTTCTGAGGGTCCCCAATCCCTCTGCAATTGTAGGAGAGAAAAATCATTTTGGAGCAGGGGGAAGGGCTCTCCCCACTCTAAGGCCCTGGCAATAGTAGATTGAGTACCTTTCCAGATTTCGGCTGCAGTTGTCTCCTTGGCCTTGTGGAGGTGTGATTTCCGGCCAACTTGTGAAGGCTTTGGGGGGTCAAGAGCTAGGACAACCTTAGCCGGAGGGGGATCCTTCTGTCTCCCGACTGATCTAACGTCATATCTCTTGGTGGGAAGGATTGGGGATCCACCCCCGAAATCGTGTGAGGCGGAAAGGGGGGGCAGAAAAGGATCAACAGACATAGAGTCCGGTGCAGATGGGTCTAAGGGAGGAGGGGGATCAAGACATCATAGAGAGGGAGTGACAAGAGGGAGGGAAGAGGGAAGAACC